>CP054673.1:27865130-28116252 GCA_013348765.1 Carpinus viminea
GTTGATGGTTCTGATTAAACTTATAATCCACTCTCTTTGGCTGGTCTTCAGATATCACTGGCAATCTTCTCAGAGCAACACGATCCAGAAACTCGGTAGAAAATTCCTCACCTGTCTGTAAGCAAATATTATTTTCATTTCTCTCTGCAGAGATTCTGCCACTTGACAGAACATACGCTGCATCTTTGTAGAACTGCTTGCCTGAAGTGCTAGAAGCTTCGCTTGTCATTGTCTCAATATGTTCTGTAGCTTCATATGAACATACTATGGCCTTTCATGCCTTACTTTATGCCTCTACAAGTTTCTACAATGATGCCCACACAATTGTGTTAACATGTACAAACTCAACCAATTGAGTTGCTCAAAATCATAAAATAAGATTCAAAGGCTTAAATTTCATAATAGCAACTTGTTTTGCCCAAAGAATGGCTAAATTGTCAGATATTGTACAGTTTCTTTAAAGGGTCACATACATCATCTCCCAATCTTCAACATTAGATCCACATTCAAGGGATCGATCTCCCTATAGCTTTAAACCTTCGACACCAGGTAATTAAAAGAGTCCCCAATATATATTCACTCCATTATATATACATTTGAAGAAAAATTCATGGCCCCCAAGGTCACATGCTTATCGTACAATCAACCCATCACATGGGTTTTTGCCTTAGTTCCACGAAGGAACTTACAGATTCAACTGTGCAAGAATATTCATAACATCGATGATCAATGTTTCAAAATATTGAAATAACCACAGGGAACCCAATAATGCAACATCATAAATGTAGCAACGAAAACACACACACACCCCAAGAAAAAACTAGAAAAAGAAAAGAAAGAACAAAGAACGTCAAAATGTTATTTCCATATAAATAAAATGTACCCAGATTGATAAAATAGAATAAGACATTAAAGAGAGGGAATGGTGAGAAAGGTACCAGCAGCCTGTTTGCGAAAATGTTTGTATGTGCATGGAATTAGGCTCCAAAGGTTGTTACAGTGGTCAAAAATTCAACTTTTGGGAAGCAAAAGAGGAACATGGAGTTTGGATTTGGGTTTTGTTTGTGGGGTGTGTATTGAGAGAGAGAGAGAGAGAGAGAGGGAGAGAGTGGCCGTTGCATAAGGGTCGGAGTTCAAACGGGGGCGTCAAACAGCAACATTTTGCTTAAAATAACGCGGCATGAATTCTAGGGAACGATGGAGGGCTAACTGCTAACTAACTTATAAATTTTATTTTATTTTTTTCTTTTCTGTCTCTCAACTATAATTTTTTTTCTTGTATCATTATTATTATTTTTAAATTAAATAAAAAATATCTTATCTACATTTATCATTTTATTAACTCAACATTTTATGTCCTCAATATTTACAATATTTTTCAATTCTGTATTAATATTAATATAACAAAATTTAATAACTTAATTTAAAATCTATGTACCACCTAAAATATTGAGTAATGTTATTCTTCTTACTCATATGTTACATTTATTTTACGTTGACTGATGCAAAGTGTTTTAAGTGGCATTTTTTTATTAATGTGAGATGAGAAGTTAAAACAAGTCATTAACTTGGTTGAAATAAGTATAATAAATAAATGTGAAGATTATCATTGTTTGAAACTTCTAGAGGATATAAATGTTAATATTTATTTTTAAATTTAAACATTAATTGAAAAATTTGAACAATTATAAGTTTATATTCATTAAGACATTAAACTCAAAAAACATGAATTAATGTAATGAAGATAAAAATGTGTTATGTGTATAAATAGTAATTTAAAGCCAAAAAAAAAAAAATCAGAAATAATATGATGTTTTATTTTGCTTAAAGCTTTTTAAAGTAGCAGAATTGGATTATAATAACAAGAAATTTGATTAATTAATTAAACTGAAAATACCCATTTGTGAAATGTCATTTTCTTTATAAATAGTGGTATAGCTTGCCCATGGCTGCCCAAGAGTATATAATAAAGATTTCATACCATGGTCCATGGGCCTATGACCCATATTTGATATTTCTTTTTCTTTGGACTTTGGAGTTATCTTTTCTATTTCAAGCAAAAACTGTACACAGATTTAGACCATAAAAAATATATATATATAAAAAAAGAAGCAAACTGTTCACAAATTCAGACCCTAAATGGACAGCTTGTTTATTTCGAGAGAGAGATTTTGATTTTGGAAATTCACTTTAATTTTTTAATTTGAACCCAAAAATTTAAAAATTGACAATACACTTCCTAATGTTTTAAAAAATTTTAATTCAAACATTCTATTACTAATTTCTGTCTAATTGGACGGAAAAAAAAAAAAGCTTGAAGGTAGTTACATAATTTCATAGATTTTCGTCCAATTTGACGGAAATTAGTAACGAAATGTTGAAATTGAAATTTTTGAAATATTAGGGAGTACATTGTCAATTTTTAAACTTTGAAATTCAAAATTGTAAAATTCCTGAAAAAAGTAGATTTTTTTTTTTCCTTTTTAAAGTTTATGTCCAAATTTGTGTGGCTGGTTTCATTTTGGAATCTAGGGACTGCACCATGTTGACTAGGCCGAGCAAATTAAGGTTGCGTCCAAGTCAACATTTCTTTGGCGACTTGGTGGCATAAGAATTTTCATGTGGTTTAGGACCTCTCTCTCAACCACTTGCTCTTGGTCTTGGTACTCAACATTTTGTGGCCTATTCTGTGTGTTTTCCATCGAAGATAAAGAAGCAATCTGCAGAGGCGACCTACTGTGAGTTTTCAAAGAGGCAAGTAAGTTCCATTACGTTTCTTCTGGATTTCTCTCTTCTAACGCAGTAAAATATTTAGAAAGTTTTCTGTTTTTTGACTGTCCAAAGTAATTAAAGTAACTGATCATGGTTTATCTGAAGATGATTATTTCTTTTATGTGGATGTTTGATCTCTTGAGCAAAAGAATACCATAAACCGCAGTGGCGGAGCCTTAGCAGGGGTGGCATGGCACAATGACTTAATTTTTTCCTACCAATGGGACTCGTGGCAAAAAAAAAATAATAAATAAAAAATTATAATACTAGTAATTAAATCAATGAGAAATTGAGTTTAGAATTGTATCAAATTCTCAATTAAATGTTTAAATTCTAATAACTAGTATTTTCAATATTTAATAATCAAAATATTTCAAATTATAAGACCATTTAGATTAGGAATTGTGTTGGCAGGGAAGAAGAGAAGAAAGTGAAAGTGAAAGTCCTAATTTAAGTAGTCTTGTAATTTGGATATTTTGGTTCTTAAATATTAAGAATATTGGTTGTTAGAATTTAAACATTTAATTGGAGAATTTGACACAATTATAAGTTTAATTCCTCGTTGTATTTAAGTACTAGTATTAGAAAAGAAGAAAAAAAAAATTTAAAAGTACCAATTCATTACATGATGCAAAAAAAAAAAAAAAAAAAAGAAAAAGAAAAAATCAGCTGCACTTACAATATAAAATGCTTGGCTCCGCCACTTAATTAAACCATGCACCAATGCATTCTTTTTTTAGATATATATAATGTGTCCTTCACAATATTTGCAATTGAAGAGTTGCATCTGTTGAATGCATACAATCCTTGAAAGAGTAAGATCATTTGTGTCGTCCGCAACATAGTGTTTCTTTTGGAATATGATGCTTGTTGATGGAGCTGATCCTGTCTCCAATCGTATTCATGAAAAGCTTGCTGGGTTGAATCCCAATGCCCTAGAATGTTGTATATTCAGAGTGCATACCCAGTTACGCAAGACAAATGAGAAGGCATACGATCCACAGGTGCTTGCCATCGGTCCTTACCATCGTGGCAAGGATGACTTGAGACTTATGGAAGACCACAAATTGCGCTATTTACAACTACTTCTTCAAAGGAGAAGAGAGAGCAATGTGGAAGCATACATTAAGTCCATTAGAGAATTGGAAGGAAGAGTTCGTGAATTCTAGAACCCATTAGCCTAACCACGATGAGTTTGTAGAAATGATGTTACTTGATGGGTTTTTATCATTGAGTTCGCAAGCGTACAATGAAGGTTATAGTGGATGAATGTGACCCAATCTTCCAATTGGGTTGGATATTCTACAGCTTAGCGCGTGATCTACTGCTATTTGAAAACCAAATTCCTTTCTTTCTTCTTACTAAATTGTTCAAGATGAGAGATTCCTAACCAGTAACAACCTTATTGATGTAGCCATACATTTTGTCAGAGTCTCATTACCATGGGGAGACCGTTTGAGTTTATCATGTGATGGATCACTCCAAAACATTAAGCATTTACTTGATTTGGTATATAAATCCACCACTTCACCATATGTAGAAATTGGGATAGATTTGAGTATTGTACATGAGAGAGAGTGGAGTTCGATACCTAGTGCCATAGAACTTCGAGAGGCTGGAGTCAAATTTAAGAAGCTAGAGAAAGGTACTCCTGTTGACATAAAGTTCAACAATGGGGTGATTGAAATTCCACGTATGAAAATAGAAGAACGATCAGAATCTATTTTCCGAAATTTGATATGAGCAATATAGTCAAAATAATCGTTTCAAAATCATCACAGGCTTTGTGAGCTTCATGGGCTATCTCATCAACTCTCCAAAGGATGTTGAATTTCTTCGTAGACAAGGAATTATTGATAATTTTTTGGGTGATGATGAAGCTGTATCCGCCATGTTTAAGAACTTTGGTAACAATGCCATTGTATTCAACTTACATTTTGCTGAACTTTACAGAAATGTGAACAAGCATTGCCGCAGACGTCAGAATGTATGGATTGCAAATTTGAAGCACAATTATTTCAGCAGTCCATGGGCATTTATTTCATTTCTTGCAGCTGCCTCATTGCTTCTACTTACTTTAACACAAACCATATTTTCCATTCTCTCTTAAATTTCCAACTCATGTAAGTACACAATATGATCTTGTTGTTTTCTCAATTGTTGTAATATAATTTTGAACTAATATTTTAGCAATGCTTGATCACATACATGCTTTTGTACAATAATTTTTTGCTAAACTCTAGTGGAGAACAAACTCATAGTATTTTTTTTTTTTTCAAAGGAAAAAAAAAGCCGAAATACGGGAAGGGGAAAGGGATCAAGTAGGGTATTTCCTACTTTTGATATGAGAAATGGGTAGGCAACCCAATTAAAAACCAATCAAAGATGGTGTGGCAACCAAAGAACCAAGAAACTGTCGAGAATGAGTTAAAAAAAAAAAGACTCGACCCATCAAGAGAACAAGAGCGGCCATGGAGGGCTGCTAACATTGACTTTTCGGAACTCTTGCAAAGTGGCTTATGAGTTGCTAGGTTGTAACTAAATACACATCTTGTGGCACACCAGAAAGTTAATTCTCATATTAGTGGGAGGATCGTAAAGGTGTTTAATTGGTTTCTTATTAAGTGAAATTAATTAGACTATATAAGCTTTAAGGAACTTTAAATGTAACTAGTCCTTTTGGGGCATGACATTTATGGAATCAAAGCCAAGTTAATTAGTAACATCATGTGATGCCATAACACTACAAAATGAAATGAGCCCTAAAAAGGATGTCATGGACTTCAGAGTAAGAGATTGTAACATCTTACAAAGTTAAAGTTCCATAACAGTACTTGACGGGTTGTTAATGTGTTGCCTTGAGTGCTACATCCTAGATTGATTCTTTATTAAGTAGGACTAGGATAGATAAGTGACTAGAAAAAAAAAAAAAAAAGAAATCTTATTCTTCTTCGTCCCAAACTCCAAATAAAGAAAAGCAAACCCTTCTCACACCAAAATGTTCTAATAAAATTATTAGGTATACGCACGTCATGAGCATTGTCCTTTCACTGTTTTGAAGCCCCTTTTTGAGCTAGCAAAATTCTTTTAGAAACAAACAATGATCTTTTATTGACTGGATTAATTGACTGTTATGTTTCCTCATAATAATTACAATCAATATCCCTTTTTCATTTCTGTTTATTTTGAAATAGAGTTTTACCATCCAAATATGCATCATGCTGAGGTCATTTATTTGGATCAATATGGGCATCATTTGGGCAAATGTTACATATATATGGCATAGGGATATTCCACAAGAATTGGTCATGGGGGCATTGCTCAAATAGCCCTACTTCACACTATTTGACAAGGCAGAAAAGGATCCTCCATTTGGACTAGAGAGGATCCTCTTGTTTGTGGGGTGTGTGTTGAGAGAGAGAGAGAGAGAGAGGGAGAGAGAGTCCTATATTTCAGCCTCTAACAAGTAATTTTTAACCATAGACTGTAGTAGTTTTGATTAAAGGCAAAGAGACAATCTGCTGAGGGGATCTACGGTGAGTCTTTAAACAAGTAAGTTCCATTACTCTTCAATTAATTCTTCATTTTTTTTTGTTTCTTGCGATTTTTTTCTTGTCTAATATGCTAAAATATTATAGACGATAGTATTCACTCTGGCAATATGGGTTTCTCTATTGATGTTTACAGTCAAAAGTTAATCGTAATTTAAATTAAGGGAGAGAAATCTTGAGATAATTATACTTGTAGTCATTAGAGATTCACTGAGATTGAGTAATCTCCATGGTCGTGTTTATATTTCAGAATCTAGAGGAAGCAATTTCGATTTCAGTCCTCAGCTTAAATTGCTCATACATATCATATCATATATGTTTCAGACGATCCTCTTTAGAAAGTTTTCAAGTTCTCATATTGACTTTCACCTCCATTTCAATGAGAATCATGATTTAAATTGAGCAATATCCTAGCACCCGCTATCCATTCCTCTACCATTTTATTTTCTTTTTCAACCTTGGTAAACTATTGAAAAACCTGTTGTATTATGTTATGTAATTGAAATAACTAGTTTTGAAGAAAATAGGATGGAACTTCCTATCCCACAACCATGAAAGTGAAATAAATAGCTATAACCCTATCACGAATTACTAATTGGCTATTCAATAAACTTATTGTATTGTATCTCTAAGATGGTGGGAAAATTTAACCAAGTTGTATAAGTAAGAAAAAAGGCAAGAAGGAAAGAAAAAACTGAATTGACTAGCAGGTGATATTAGGCTTGAACACCTTGATTTTATTAGTAAACGGATATGTAATTATCAGCTTGAAATTCATTAACATTAATGATTGGTTTTGTGCAATGTATTTGGAATAGAGGCTTGTACAATTTGTGTAGAACATGAGGCCTATTGATGGAATTGATCTTGTACTCATTTGTATCAATGAAAAGCTTTCTCGTTTGACTCCAAATAATCTGGAGTACTCTTGTATATTTAGAGTGCATACCCAATTAAGCAATGCAAATGAGAAAGCATCTAACGATTTCCATTAGTCCTTAGCACCCGGCAAGGATGATTTGATGCTTATGGAAGAGCACAAATTGTGGTATTTACAACTACTTCTTTAAAGGGGAAACGAAAGCAGTGTCGAAAGATGCATGAAGGCAGTGAGAGAATTGGAAGGAAGAGCTCGAAGATACCATGCCAAACCCATTAGCCTAACCATTGATGAGTTCATAGAAATGTTGCTTCTTGATAGGTGTTTCATCATTGAGCTGTTTCGCAAGTTCACAAAGAAGGATCTAAGAGATGAATGTGACCCAATTTTCCAATTCAGTTGGATGTTCTGTAGCTTAACACGTGATCTAATGTTATTCGAAAACCAAATTCCATTCTTTGTTCTCACTAAATTGTTAGAGGTGACTGTGGTTTCTAACCAGCAGGACAACCTTATTGATCTAGCCATGCTTCTTCTTCCTTCTTCTTTTCTTTTTCTTTTTATTTTTTATTTATTTTTATTTTTTTATAGAATTCCATTACTAAGCGATGAATCGCTGTAAAACATTACGCATCTTCTTGCTTTAGTACATGAATCCCCCACTCCACCACATGTAGAAATTGGTACAGGTGGGAATGATGTAGATGAGAAAGAGTGGAATTATATACCTAGTGACACATAGCTTCAAGAGTCTGGAGTCAAATTCAAGTAGCTAGAGAGAAGTGGTGGGTTTTACATCAAGTTCAATGAAGGGATAATGGAAATTCCACTTTTGAAAATAGAAGATCGATCAGAATCTATCTTCCGAAATTTGACAGCATATGAGCAATATAGTCAAAATAATCATCTCAAATATGTCACATATTATGCGACCTTCATGTATTGTTTCATCAACTCTTCAAAGGATGTTGCATTACTGCGTCGATGAGGAATTATTGAAAATATAATGGGTTGGTTGATGATGAATTTGTCTCCACCATGTTTAACAAGCTTGGTTACTGTGTCGTGATATCCAGAGCTTCTGTTATGCTTAAATTTTCAACAATTTGAACAATTATTGGAGGAGACATCAAAATGTGTGGATGGCAAAAATTGAGGCACAACTATTTCAACAGTCCTTGAGCTTTGATTTCATTTCTTGTGGTTGCCTTTTTACTCCTGCTTGCTTTAACACAGACCATATTTTCCGTTCTTTCTTATGGTTCTCCCAAAAAGTAACAAGTAGTTGATAATTTTGTCTCCTTAATTAGTTCTTACTAGCTCAGAAACTATGCACCGCATGGAATTATTTATTATAGTTTCATTTTAAAACTTAAAACAGGTCTTCATTGTATTTTTTAGGAAATTTATATCTAAACACTTTGGGTAAGCACTTCAAATTTTTTAATTCTTAATGTTTTTGTTGACAATTTACTCCCTGGGTCAATCAAAATGACAATAAAATCTTTGCCGTCAAAATTTTTCAACAGCTATTAGTCTGGGTCAAAATACACTGTTTTACCTCATTAATATATATTTTTTAAATTTAATTTTAAAATTTTGAGGGTTTGGCTTTAGGGAGTGGCCGAACCACCCCTAGGCAAAATGAGGTGGCCAGCCACGTCATAAAATTCTTTGAGGGGAGGTTTTTTGACGTGCCTGTGTGGATATTGAAGGAAGCAAATCATATATATAAGCCTAATCACTCTTAGAAGTGCGTTAATATTGTAACATGTGGCGTGAACCCTTTTATTCTAATGTTAAACCGGTTTTATAATGCATAATTTGTAAAGGTTTTTAAGAGTGAACCGGTTTTTACTTAAAAAAACCGGTCATTAAATTAACGTAATTAATGACATTTTATTATATTTGATAAGTTTTCCATACATAAATATGCAATAAATTAAGTATTATTAATGTCAAAATCAAATAAGGAAACAAAAAATACAAATCAAATTATAATGTATTATTATGTTTAATCACTTTAATATGTATATAACATAATATTATATGTTATAGTTGAATTAGATGAACTAAATGATAGGATGTAGAAATAAAATAGAAAAAGAAATCATTGCGTTATTAATAAAAAAATAATAATAAAACCTTTTTTTTATGAGGCATAATGATTATTAATCAAAAATTTCATTGCATTATTTTTCATTTTTTTAAATATATAATTGTATATTAATGATTAATTGTATAGATTGTCAGATTTTTACTCAACATAATGATTACGTATTTTTTTTATTAGCAAAAATAATTTTTATAATATATATTTATATGATTAACACTCTACAAACAGTTATATATTCAATGTCCAAACTAAAGTGTAAAATCACAACGATTATCTTGGGGCTTATTTTTGCTTTGTGTCTATTAGTTTGTAAAATTGTTAATTGTTCGATATAACATGCTTTTTATTTGATATTTTTTTGAGGTTTATTTGCCTATGAGATTTTTTGTTTATTTGTATGATTTACCCGAATTTATATGTTGAGTAATATATTAGTGTATAACCTTTAGTATGTCATTTTTTATTTAAAAATGTATGATATTTTTTTGTTACAACTTATAAAGAAAAGCTCGATGAAAATATGTTTAAATTTTGAAATTAAACTAAAATAAAGAATCTCGCGCATACTTTTTTCTACAACCGAAGTAAATTTTCGAATGTTCATAATTTTGAATTTTATTTATATTGAAATCTAATAAGTATTACACTAACAATATTATAAATTCTTTATAATTTTATATTAATGCTTTGATTAAGCAAAATTCAAGTTTTCCTCTTACAATTATGAAAAGTAGATTTCATAATGCTTATAAAATGTACGATTATAATATAACTCTAAAAATCCTGCGCATTGCGTGGGTTAACGTTATAAGCTTGTTATATTTAATGCGTGCAACTGGAGGATGGGACGACACACGGCTCGAGGGGGAGGGTTTTTCTGACGTGCCACATTCGGCAGGTCAGAAAAATATGGCAAAATTTTTATATTTAAAATTTTAAAAATATATAAATAATTAAATTTGCTTCATAATTTTAAATTTGCAAAAGCTATATATATATATACATACATGTGTGTTGTGGGGTTTTTTTCCTTTAATTTCTTTTGTAACAGTACTGTTACTTTCTGTAATCATGTACTGTTGTAATCCATATATATGCAGGAAAGAAATCCAAGCTATAGTCGATGCCGATAATATTAGCATCGACTTTTGGACGCTAATAATATACACCAACACAGTTAGTAGTGAGGTTCATGTCTTGCAATATGTTGGGCATATGAAGGGTTTGACCTTGACAAACTTCCGTCTACATCCACTCTAAATTCAATTTCATGTCTTGTTTGACCAATAACAAGCCCAACACAACACATTAAAACAGAGGTCTTGGCAATGGGGCTGATCAGGAAACCATTGCTTTAGCCAAATCCAAGTTGCAGAACTACTTGGACATCATAGGGCATATCCATGCAGTTGGCTTTACTCGTTTCTAAAATGTGAGCTTAGTACCCTACTAAATAAAGGGAAATCTACTGTTTGCAATCTTATTTTTTATAATATCCTAAGTAGTTGCAGTATGGAAAACCTTTTGAACATATTAAGTGTAATACGTACTCTATTGTTTCTATGAATGTGGTGCATGAGTTATAAACATCCCCTGCGTCTCCTCTTAAAGAATTAAGAGTTCGAGAATGAACAACCTCCTCAAGCAATTCTTCTTATCTCTGGAGCACCAAAACCACATAGATCAGTAATAAATCAGCACTCACTAACTTAAGCCTACAAATATTTTAAAAAGAAGAAACAAAATGAAGGCTCATCACACTATTAATATGAAATTGATTCTCATTTCATATTATACTCAGATCCCTTTCTGTTCATGGACAACATATTTGATAGATGTGCCATAGCTATACAGAGCTGACACAGAATGAAGAAACAAAGGGTTAGACAATCATGAGTGTTTCTAATTAGCAACCATGCAACTCAAGAAATTTGATAAAACAATGGAAGAAATATGCATAGACTTATCCCTAAGAGATAACTCAATCGGCTGAAACCACGCATAAAAAAGCAGAGGACACTAGTTTGAATCCTCCCTCCCCCTTTTGTGTGGACATGTCAAAAAAAAAAAAAAAAAAAGCATAGACCTCAAACTAGGAAGAGAGCCTTTTAACATGCATAGACCTCAAACAGGTTTAAGCATATCAACAATTTTTTTGAGGATTATAAAAAAAGTAATAAAATATTATAATTTCGAAGAAAATGTCATGCTCAACTCATTCTCTCTCCTGGGAACATCAGTTAAACCACAGCCAACTGGCTGCATTTTCATCTGTCCATCATCTTCCCTTTCTCTCCCTCTTGGTATCCTTTCTCTCTGTTTCAGAGAAGTCTAGCAACCACTAATAATCTTCCTCCCTCTTTTTTTCTCTTCCTCTCTTGCTCCCTCCCTCCCTCCCCCAAGCAGAAAAAATAAAAGGAAAAGAAAAAGAAAAAGAAATACATAAGAATAATCTACAACCTGCTGCGTATTTATGTCTACTCCAGAGAGCCAACATCCAAAACCAGGATGCAAATGGTACCATCCTACAACCATCTCTGGTCTGCAATACCAAACAAAATAAAAGCAAAATAAGGCAGAAAAAAGAATCAGATAAGTGAACCAAAGAAAGGATATCATCAATGTACGCTTGTTAAACTTAGAAGCTTTGATATCAGAACCTAAAATCTAAAGCAAAAACCTCATTTTGGGATCATAATCGTCAGCATTGATTTGGGTCCCCATAATTATGCAAACATGAGCGACAAAAATCAGTGCCAACACAAGATGCACTTCTTCCAAAATAGAGGGATGGCACACATACACATTCAGTAACTTAAAAGCTTAATCTCCTTTGAAAATATAAAGACCCAATATATTATCATATCAACTTCTTCTAGAGGGATGGCAGACAATCATGTGACAAGTACCATATATGAGTGTTTGATTTTCTTAGTGAAAAGTAGCTTTATTTTGAACAATTTAAATTGCCAAAAGTTCACAACTAAGAGCATTTTCAATAGAAGAGTTAAACTTTTATGTAAAATAACTCTTCAAAACTCACTTTATCAAGTTTAGTTAATAAATTTTTTAAGGCTTTTTACATCTAATTAGTTATATTTTTATCTATATCATTTAAATATTATTTTAATATATTTTTATTAAAAAATGTGAACGAATAATCTCATAATGATCCCTTGAAAAGTGGAAAAAGTTTTGAAAAAAAAAGAGGAGAAAACATGTTAGAGAAACAATAAAAAGTAAATTGACTCCCTTGAAAAGTGATGCTAGATGTAGTTTTTTTTTTTTTTGCTAATCCAATGTGAAGGGCTTTTTACAAATCCTACTAACTATTTTATATAAAAGTACTATTTGACTCCTCCATTAAGAATGCTCTAACAAAAAAATAAAGTACCAAAAAAAATATGCACCACAAGCTCAAACGTTTACATTGTTATGAAATACAACACAAGACTTCTATTTTTTGAATCAACCCACAAAACCCACAAATTTTTTTTTTCTTTTTTTTTTCAAAAAGGCTTTACCTTCGTCCTCCTCAAGGCTTTCGCGGAATGCAACACTTTGAAACCCTAGCCATCAAATATGAACCACTATGATGATCGCCAATGTCACTACTTTGGATGCCAATAGAGTGTAACACCCAAGGATTTTAATAGAATTATTAAGAATACTTTAGTGTAAATTTCAGTCTTAAGTTAAATCAAATATATTTGATGTCTAAATTATGAATTATTTGGCATTTAAGATCTACCTAATTAAATGCCTAAGTATTAGTAGTAATGGGGATATTAGTGTATTAAATAATAGTTTGATTAGTTTAATATATATTAAGATATACTTTTATATATATATATATCGTAATGGAGTACAGTTAGGTAGTTAGTATATATTATAATTAGCATGTAGTTAATATATATATATATATATATAATAAGATATATATATTGATGGGATAGGACAGGACGAGGAAGTTTTCCTTTATTAGATATATAGGTTTATATGAATGCAAGCAGTGGAGAATTCCGGCGCCTGCAAGGAGAAAAAAAAAATGGTGCTGCAATGTTTTAAGTGGTTGATGATTCGGCCCTACAACTAAGAGTAATAATGAAGACTTTTTATCAAATATCGGCCTTGTCCCAAGCCTTTGCCTATAAATAGGACATGACTGTGAAGTGAAAATCAGCTCTCAACTTCACGCTCAGTGAAGAAGAAAGAAAAAAAAGAAAAGAGAGTGAGATATATTTTTAGTAAAAAACTTTGGAGAGCTATTTCAAGTAGGATTCCTAGGTATATTTCTTTTATCCTTAGTTTATGTCAATTCTAGTTAATATATTTTAAATTATGTCAATTATTGTCCAATTTTGTTTAGAACATGAGGCCTGTTGATGGAGTTGATCTTGTCCCCATTCGTATTGATGAAAAGCTTGCTGGGTTGACTCCAAATGATCCAGAATACTCTTGTATATTCACAGTGCATAACCAATTACGCAAGATAAATGAAAAGGCAAACGAGCCTCAACTACTTGCCATCCGTCCTTACCACCGCGGCAAGGATGACTTGATGCTTATGGAAGAACGCAAATTGCGATATTTACAACTAATTCTTCAAAGGGGAAATGAAAGCAGTGTGGAAAGATACATTAAGGCCATGAGAGAATTGGAAGGAAGAGCTCATGAATTCTATGCAGAACCCATTAGTCTAACCACAGATGAGTTCGTAGAAATATTGCTTCTTGATGGGTGTTTCATCATTGAGCTGTTTGGCAAGTTAGCTTCTGTACCTTAAAGCGTGATCTATTGTTACTGGAAAACCAACTTCCATTCTTCATTCTCGCCAAGTTGTTCGAGATGACTATATATGGTTCTGAACCTGCACAAGGACATTATTGAACCAGCCATGCATTTTTTTAATTCATTACCATCTATAGAGTATTCGTATGAATCAGGGGATGTTTCATTAAAGAAATAAATGCTTGCTTTCTGCTTAGAAATGTCATTTGGGTGCAATTTTTTGTAGTTGGCTTGATTAATTATAGCTCCTTTTCTTCCCGGATAAGAGATGTATGCTTTTGTAGATTGTGTTGCATAAAGCCAATAATTTTCATACTATTAATAGACTTGCTCACGATTTTATTCTCATTTTTTTGTATGCTCTGATGTAAATCATGCATGAATCTCCTTTTTTTTTTCCCAGTATGTAATTAATATTGATATAGGTGCTATTTATGTATTTTATTCTAATTTTATTTAGGTCCCATTGCAGTTTGAGACCCCCAATTGTTCTCAAGATATCATCTCCCGTGGATCGACCTTTTAAAGTATGTTATATTAATGAATGTAGTCCAAGTCTGTTCTGTTTCTATTTGTCATATTTTAATTATAGAAATCCATCTTTTGTTGATATTTATCATGTTATATGCACAAACTATATTCCCTTTTTTTTTTTTTTACTTGTGTTCAATATGTAATATCTACATCTTTTCCTTTGAAATTTTACTAAATGAGACATATTTCTTTATATGATTTTTTTGTTTGTTTGGTGATGGTAATGTGTCTATTTTTATTTGTAATGTTTTATGAAAAACTGATGTTGTATTGCTTTTAATAATGTTTTATGCAAAAATTAGCTTCTTCTACTTGCTTATGCTTGACAAATATATTTGCTTCTATTTCTTTAAAATGTTTCACTCATGTCCAGGGCTGGCCCAATGGCTAGGCCACTTAGGCCTTTGCCTAAGGCCCCCAATAAATAATGCCCAAAATGTTTTATAATAAGGCCTCAAAAAAATTTTTAATAAGGCCTATTTTTTTAACTTAAGGCCCTTTTTTTTTTTTTAAAATAAGGTCCAAAAATTTTTTCCATAAAAACTTAAGGCCTCTAAAATAAGGCCCCCAAAAAATTTTAATAAGGCATAATTTTTTTAAAATAAGGCCAAAATTTTTTCCCATAAATACTTAAGGCCTCTAAAATAAATATAATAAACCCATTATAAAATAAGACCAATTAACAAAAAAAAAAAACAAATATACCACATCATTTTTTATTTTATTTTATTTTATTTTGACTTTTAATCCCTCTATCTCTCTCTTCTCTATCAATAAAGAAGAGAATACAATTCATTTTCTCGAAAATGAGAAATACTTAGCCCTTTGTTCTCTCTCTCTCTCCTTCCTTCCTCTTCTTCTTTTCTTCTTCTCTCCTCCGTGATACATAAATCCCATAAATTTTAGATGAGGTTTTATTGTTTTATTTTTGTAATTTATTTTATTATAATCCAAATATATATTTTTAAATCATATTTGTTTAATTTGTTAATATTTTTAATCAAACATGTATACTAGAAAATATGTATCTAAATGTGAAATACTTAAAAAAAATAAAAAGAAAATAGAAAAGTAGAAAAACTGATTGAATCTCAAATATGGCTTTAAATAAATTTGCTATTAGCAATCAACAAAATATTGAGAATAATTTAGGAGAAAAACTCACAAATGAATAATAAATTCACCAAAAAGAATTATTTTATTAGAAGATAATTAAAATATTACTAATGCTTCGAACTCTATTGTTACAAATATTTATGACCATAATAAAATGCAACTAGCTAATAAAGAAAGTTAAAAGTTAAACTTAAAAGTCATGAAACAATAATAAACATATCACTAACCTAAATAAAAATAAAAATAAAATAAATATTATTTAATTAATATTTAAATATTAAAAAAAAAAAAGCCCAACTCCAAAATTTCGCCTAAGGCCCCCAAATACATTGGGCCTTGCTCATGTCAGATATTTTTCTTTGTCATTTCTTTTTGCTTACTTTAGATTACATTAAACATATCCTGCTCATTAATGGATAGGTTTATTCTTCACATTATTAATATGAAATGATATTAATTCTTAAGGTAAAGTCCACATATCCACCTCAAACTACTACCCAATTATTAACAATGTCATCTCCAAACTTTCAACCGTGACAATGTTCTCCCAAATTACAAAACATTGTCAATATCTCCACCAAGGCTAGCAAAAAGATAAAAGTGTCCCTATATATTTCTCAATAAGACAAAAATACCCCTACAAATTCAAAATATATGTATATATAGTAAAACAAAAATACTCTATTTATTACATAGTGCAAAATGTTGACAAATTTTTTTGCCTATGTCCACGTATGGGGCGTGATCCAATCTCTTTCTTTACTATTGAGAAATATTGAGTACAATGGTATAAGCCTGAACCATTCAAATTTAATATCTCAAACCCAATCCATTAACCTCTTGTACACCCCACTCAACTGTCCCTCTCAAATACCCGATAAAGAAAAACTATCTACACTTTGTAAATGTCACATAGTGCTCTCACCAATTTGGATTTTTCGAATTATCTCAACCAAAGACTACATGTCCTTTTATTGAGGCTTAATCACGAAAAATAGAAGAATAATTTTAATCCAACTGCTGCTAGCTAGGAAAATAAAACCATCATGAATACAAAGTCTTATCCATAATGAAGATAAACTTTGCAGCTCACATGTTTATCCGCACATTTTCTCCAAAAATCAAATTCCAAGTGGTTCTAGGAGTCCATTTAAAACTAATATTATCATTTTATAAATAAATAGAACTTGAGCCCACCAACTTGAATATTTATATTTTTCAGCAATTTTCTTTACACTTGTTGACAATTTGAACCATTATCAACTATATCTTCTTGTCCCATGATCACCATGAAAGTGAAAGTGAAATAAATATGTTGCTAGCTACAACCCTATTACTAATTAGCTATAAAATAAAATAATTTTCTCTCTAAGATAATGCTTTGAAAATGGAACCAAAGTGAATGTAAATGCCAATGAGATCGAAGCCTTCAGCAGCCTAGCTAGTTGTGTTAGCAAGAGAAGGGAAAGAAAGGAAAGAAAAAACTTAAGCAAACTGGTAGATGAAATTGGGCTTCAACACATTGACATTATTAATTAGTAGATGGATATGTAATTGTCAACTTGAAATTCATTAAAGTTAGTGATTAGTTTTGTGTAAAGTATTTGGAACACATCTGACTTGTTCAATTTGTTTAGAACATGAGCGTTGTTGATGGAGTTGATCTTGTCTCCATTCGTAATGATAAAAAGCTTGCTGGCTTTATGCCAAATAATCCAGAGTGTTGTATATTTAGAGTGCATACCCAGTTACGCAACGTAAATGAGAAAGCATACGAACCTAAATTGCTTGCCATTGGTCCTTACCACCATGGCAAGGATGACTTGAAGTAGATGGAAGATCACAAATTGCTATATTTACAACAACTTCTTCAAAGGAGAAACGAAAGCAGTGTGGAAAGATACACTAAGGCCATGAGAGAATTGGAAGGAAGAGCTCGTAGATGCTATGCAGAACCCATTAGCCTAACCACAGATGAGCTTGTAGAAATGATGCTACTTGATGGGTGTTTCCTCATTGAGTTGTTTCGCAAGTTAGCAAAGAAGGATCTAAGAGGTGAATGTGACCCAATCTTCAAATTGAGTTGGATGTCAAGGCTAGCTTAGTGCATGATGTACTGCTATTCAAAAACCAACTTCCATTATTTATTCTCACTAAATTGATAGAGATGACTCAAGTTTCCAACCAGGACAAGTACTCTATTGTTAATTTCATGCACTTTTCCATGAGTTGCATATTACTAAGGGGAGGCCAAACAGAATCAATTGATGAATTGCTCCAAAACATTGAGCATCTACTTGCTTTGGCACATAAATATGTCGCTCCACCAAATGCACAAATCGATAGAGGTGAGAATGTTGTAGAGTGGAATTCGATACCTAGTGCCACAGAGCTTCAAGAGGCTGGAGTCAAATTCAATAAGCTAAATGGAGTCAACTTGTTTGACATAAAGTTCAACAATGGGGTAATGGAAATTCCACCTTTGATAATAGAAGATCGATCAGAATCTTTATTCCGAAATCTGATTGCTTATGAGCAATACAGTCGAAGTAATCATCACAACTACATCACAGAATATATGAACTTCATGGATTATCTCATCAACTCTCCAAAGGATGTTGAATTACTTCGTCGACCAGGAATTATGGAAAATTGTTTGGGTGATGATGAAGCTGTCTCCACCATGTTTAACAAGCTTGGGGACTGTGTCATGGTATCCAACTTGTGTTATGCTCAAATTTTTAGAGATGTGAACAAGCATTGCTGCAGACGTCAGAATGTGTGGATGGCAAAATTGAGGCACAACTACTTCAACAATCCATGGGCATTGATTTAGGTTCTTGCAGTTGCCTTTTCGCTCATGCTTGCTTTAACACAGACCATATTTTCTGTTCTTTCTTACATTGTTTCCAAAAAGTAACAAGTACCTGTTACTTTGATCCCTTAATTAGTTCATATTACATAATTTTGAAATAATGTTTTAGTAAATTCAATGACTTAAATGGCTGCTCAAGAAATCTTTCTGAGGAACTAGAGTCATCTTTTTTGTATTCAAATGGTTATTGTCTTTGGAACCACCTTATTAGAGGTTGCTTATGGGCTTGTACTAATGTTCTTTGCAATTTGTTCATAATTAGAGGGTTGCTAGAATTTTGTTTTACATTTTTTGTTTTGTTTTGTTTTTATGGCTTTCTATCATTTGGAACCATATATATTGTAGAAACTAAAGAAGAATTCTTATTGATTTGTTACTTTCTCATAAGGTTACATCAGTTAAATAGAGAAAACCTAGAACCTAATATGGAAAACACTTAATGTAATATTACAACGTAATCAATCAACATAAAGACAAAATAAAATCAGAATAAATCAAGGAGAATCTCAACATTCCCCCTCAAGATGAGGCATAGATGTCTGCATAAATTTGAATGAAGGACACCACCAGCTACTCCCCTTGTCAAGATATCTGCAAGTTGTTCTCCCGTCTTCACATATGGAGTGCATATGGTACCTTCTCGAAGTTTCTCTTTAATGAAGTGACGATCAATTTCAATATGTTTGGTTTGGCCTTGTTGGACTGGATTATGAGCAATACTAATAGCCACTTTGTTGTCACAATACAAATGCACAAAGTCCTTGGAGTCAAACCCAAGCTCTTTCAAGAGTATTTTCAACCATAATATTTCACACACTCCATGAGCCATGGCTCTAAATTCTACCTTTGCACTGGATCCAACAACCACTGACTGTTTCTTGCTCCGCCATGTAACCAAATTACCTCCCCCAAAAGTGCAATACCCTGACGTAGACCTTCGATCCATAATTGAGCCAGCCCAATCTGCATCAGTATAGGCTTCTATTTTCAAATGACCATGTCGAGAAAATAACAGTCCTTTACCCGATGATGATTTTAAGTAGCGAAGAATGCGGTAAACTGCCTCCATATGAGATTCTCGTGGAGAATGCATAAATTGACTTACTACACTAACCGCATATGCAATGTCTGGATAGGTATGAGATAAATAAATCAAACGGCCAACCAATCATTGATATCTACCCTTATCCACCAGAGGACTCTCGCTCTCTTCTCCTAGTTTAACATTCACCTCTACTGGATTGTCAGTGGCTTTACATCCAAGCATCCTTGTTTCCTTGAGAAGATTAAGTATGTATTTTCGTTGGGAGATGAATATACCATGCTTTGACCTTGCCACCTCAATGCCGAGAAAGTACTTCAAACTCCCTAAGTCCTTTATTTCAAACTCGTTAGCAAGGTTGTGTCTTAAGTTCTGTATCTCCCCATCATCATTTCCTGTTAAGACAATATCATCAACATACACAATTAAAGCTGTTACCTTTCCTTGAGTGGAATGCTTAATGAAGAGTGTATGATCAGCCTAACTTTGCTTGTAACCAAATCTCTGCATAGACCGGGAAAAACGCTCGAACCATGCTCTTGGAGATTGTTTTAGGCCATATAAAGCTTTCTTTAGCTTGCACACCTTTCCCACTGAGGATGAATCTTCCAATCCTGGGGAGAATTTCCATGTATACTTTTTTTTTCTAAATCTCCATGAAGAAATGCATTTTTTATATCAAATTGTTGTAGAGGCCAACCCAAGTTAGCAACTATAGAAAGTAGAACCCTAATTGAGTTCATCTTTGCTATTAGGGCAAATATTTCCTCATAATCAATCCCATAGGTTTGTGTAAAGCCTTTCACAACAAGTCTGGCTTTGTACCGTTCCACAAAACCATCGGCCTTATGCTTGATAGTGAACACCCACTTGCATCCAACAGCCTTCTTTTCATTAGGTAATTTAACAAGATCCCAAGTCTTGTTTTTGTGAAGAGCTTTCATCTCTTCTTGCATTGCTGTCCTCCACTTTGGATCACCAAGTGCCTCTTGTAGATTTCTAGGGACAGACACAGAAGATAGTTTGGACACAAAGGAATGATAGGGTGAAGATAGATGTTGATAAGAAACAAAATCAGAAACAGGATGATGAGTACATGACCTAACTCCCTTGCGTTGAGCAATAGGTAGATTCATATCATTGACAACCGGTATTACAAAATCAAAAGTAGGTATTACAAAATTGGAAGTAAAAGTAGTATTACTTGAGTCAGGATTAGATGCTTGACATGGAGCAACAAGGATGGTCTTACTTTTCTGGCATCTGGAGTAAACTCTCAACTCTTCCATAGGCGATCCACATGACTTATCAGTAGGTTCAGTAGGAGACTCGCTAGTAAGCTATTGTTTCTCCTGCTCGGGCATGGTAGTAGGAACAGGTAATGGCAAAAACTCCTCTTCACTTTGACTCTCCCTCTGAAAAGTGAAGAGGAGTCTAGGTTGAAGATAAATAAGATTGTGTCTCAAAAAATGTGACATCCATGGAGACAAATTGTTTTTGGAAGGGGGTGATAACATTTGTACCCCTTCTACGTAGGAGAATAACCCACAAAGACACATTTGAGGGATCGAGGGTCTAACTTACCTCAGTAGGACCATGAACATGGACAAAGCATACACACCCAAAAACTTTCGGAGAGACACCTTTGGAAGCAAATAAAGGTGGGAACAACACCTCAAGGGATGTTTTGAAATCTAAGACTCGAGAAGGCATCCTATTGATGAGATAGGTAGCAGTGAGTAAGGCATCCCCCAATAAGATTTGGGAACATGAGTGTCAAGCATCAAGGAATGGGTTACCTCTAAAAGATGTTGATTTTTTCGTTTAGCAACACCATTCTGTTGGGGAGTATCGACACATGTGGTTTGGTGGATAATACCTTGCTCTCGAAAATACATCCCGAGGTCACCCGACATATATTCTTCTCCATTGTCCGAGCGGACAATTTTAATAGAGGTATTAAATTGATTCTGAACCATTTTGTGAAACATTTGAAACACAGAAAACACATCACTTTTATCCTTTAACAAGTAGACCCAAGTGGTTCGAAAAATCATCAATAAAAGAAACAAACCACCTATAGCGATAAAGAAACCACGGAAGGACCCCACATCAAGATGAACAAGAACAAAAGGTGCATCACTTTTATTGATACTAGGAGAAAAGGAGACACGATGGTGTTTGGAAAGTTCACAAGTTTGACACTAAAACTTAAAAACATTATTATGCAAAAATAAAGAAGGAAACATGCATTGCAAAATTAAAAGGAAGGATTGATGCGAGGCGATTCTAGTGCAGAGTCATCTGTCCAAACAGTATGATAAGCCTGTGTGAGTCTACCTTGTGTATCGGGCTGAGAGTCCAGGTGGTACAAGCCATCCTTCAAGCTACCACTACCAATCATCCTCCCCGTGACTAGGTCCTGAAAAAAGCAATAGTAAGAGTAAAAAATTACTCGACAATTCAACTCAAGGGTAATACGTGCAATGGATAAAAGATTGGCAGCAAGATCAAGGACATGCAGGACAGAGGACAAGGTCATAGAGGGGGTGACAGAAACAGATCCTTTGCCCGACACTGGCGACAGAGAACCATTAGCTATTCTAACTTTGTCTCTGCCTGAACAAGGATTATAAGACAAAAATAAGGGGGACGTACCAGTCATATGATCAGAAGCACCAGAGTCAATGACCCAAGGATCCTTAGAGTGAGTAGCAGATGCATGTAGAGTAGTGTCTAAATTACCTGTATGAGCAAAGGAGGAGGATGCAGTAGCAGATGTGTCTAATCGAGACATAAGTCGATGGAGTGCTTCTACCTCTTCTTTACTTAGGCCCCCCATATCAGTGGAAGAATGAGAAAGATCTAGTGTGGGAACATCCGTCTCAACTGTGGAAGTATGATTGGCTTGAGGCCTGGTGCCTCCACCTGAGCGACCCCCACGACCTCGGTTAGGAGGGCGACCATTGAGTTGCCAACAAGTCTCTCGAGTGTGTCGCGACCTATTACAATGGTCACAAAATAATTTGTCTTTGTCATCGGAGGTTGTATCTATAATTCTGCCACCATCTCGACTTTTGAAATCACCTCTCGAATGACGTGGAGATGCACTTACAAGAGCAGATGGAGTCTGTGGAATGTAGCATGGTACTCCAACAACTCTTCTCATTCTGAATGTATGAAAACCTCTTGTAATGATGGAAAAGGTTCCTTTCCGAAGATCTGAACTCGCACAAGATCATATTTTGAGTTTAATCCATCCAAGAATTCATAGATGCGCTCTTCTTCAATCATCTTCTTAATCTTAATGGCATCAGTTGAACATTCAGGTTACAAGTTCTGATAATGATCCAACTCTTGCCACAAACTGCGGAGCTTATGAAAATAGGTGGCAACTAACCAATCACCCTGGGTTAGTCCATGGATTCGTCGCTTCAAGTCATATTTCAGGGCAGCGTTCCGTACTTTGGAATATGTTTGAGTAGTAGCATCCCAAATCTCTTTCGCTGTGCGAAGAAACAAGTATCCTTGGTTGATTTCTGGTTGCATGGAATGTAACAACCATGACATAATGGTTGAATTTTCCGCTTCCCATTTATCATATGTAGGATCATCAAGCTTTGGTTCTTGAATTTTTTCATTCAAGTATCCCATCTTCCCTCTACTCTTGATAGACAAAAGAGCAAATTGTGACCAAGCAAGATAGTTGGGCCCATCCAATTTGACAGTTGTGATTTGGAGGGTTGGATTTTCACAATGGGAGGTCACCGAACTCTCTACCCCTTTCATCTAATTTTTCTCCAACATCTTGGAATCAGATATCCAACCAAACAAAATGCTCCAACACAACTAGTGGGCTCAAAAAATAGGGCAAGCTACTAGAATTCAACCATAAAAGACAAGCTACTAGAAATCAACCATAAAGGCAATGCATCAATATATATATATTTTTTTTCCTTTTTTTTTTTTTGGTCAACTACAGGTCGTTTAGGGATTACCTGTCGTTTGGCACAATGCTAAATGACATGTCGTTTTCGCTGGGGCTGGATGACAGCTTCCTGATCCTCTGCGAAATGACATGTCATTTTCGAAGCATGTAAAACGACATGCCGTTTAGGCTTTCAGACCCACTTCACCGCTACAGCCACCGGAGGTCCACACGCCGCCGTCAAGAACACCGGTAGGCCTCGAAAAACTTCAAAGAACACTAGAACAAGCCGGAAAAATTAGGAAGGGCAGCGTTGTCATGATCAATGCATCAAAAGACCCATTGTTGGCGTCGTGATGTCTCAATTGTTCAAAAAACAACCCCCTGTCACCGGAGAGATGGCCACTTGTGCCAGCAGGTTGACCCAGAGACTAATGATGGTACCTTCTATGGGTGGTGCGATCTAGATGAAGGTGAACAACATCTAGTTGCACAAGTTGGAGTGCCCATCAGGAAGGAAAATACGACAAAAAAATGAAAGAAAAAAAAAAAAAAACTAAAGAACAGGAACCGAAATCGGTTCTGATACCATGTAGAAATTAGAGAAGAATTCTTATTGATTTGTTATTTTCTTATAAGATTACATCGGTTAAATAGAGAAAACTTAGAACCTAATATGGAAAACACTTAATGTAATATTACAACGTAATCAATCAACATAAAGACAAAATAAAATCAGAATAAATCAAGGAGAATCTCAACATATATATGACCACAAACATGCTAGGAACATGTTTCTTCTTTTTTCTTTGGTGTGTGTTCAAGTTTTTAACAAGGATGTGTAAATTGATCTATATAAATTCATTAAATTCATCTTCTTCTTTTTTTAATAGTTAAATCTTAAATTATTATTTTAGCAATAAATCAATAATATAGAAATTGTAAAGAACATTCCAAAATTCATAATTCACTTTACCCTCAACCTTCGGCTACATAAAATAATAAAAGTTGCATAAATTTACAGGGTAGAGAAATGATCAATTTCCTTCTTTAATTAAACCTCCACTCCCCACCAAATGAGGAGTTTAATAGAAATCACTTCTCTTATAAAAATAATACCAGTGCCACAGAGCTTCAAGAGGATAGAGTCAAAATCAAGAATTGATGAAACGAGCCTCGCCCTTCTGGCCCATTCCTCTATCAATATTTCCCTTTTTTTGAGTCCCTTGATTAATTTTTATAGCCTTGATGGGAATTAACCTTAAAGCAAATACTCAACAAAATCATATTTAAAGTAAGCAAATCAAACAGATTTGTTTGCTTCATTAGAATTGACCTTCATCCACAAATCTCTCCCCAAGTCCTTAAAACAAGAAACCGAAAGGGGGAGAAAAAAATGATAATGAAAGAAAAGGAAAGAAAAGAAGCAGGTACATATGAAATCCCATAAGTAGTAGTTCGGAGAAACAAGAAATGACTAAGCACCAGGCAGTGACAGCTAAGTACATTGTTTCACCTATATGAATCTGGGCACTTTGGCTTGCTTTGAACAACAGCCTCAATCTTCTCCATCAAGTACCTGTTACTGTTACTTTGATCCCTTAATTAGTTCATATTACATAATTTTGAAATAATGTTTTAGTAAATTCAATGACTTAAATGGCTCCTCAGGAAATCTTTCTGAGGAGCTAGAGTCATCTTTGTTGTATTCAAATGGTTATTGTCTTTGGAACCACCTTATTAGAGGTTGCTTATGGGTTTGTACTAATGTTCTTTGCAATTTGTTCATAATTAGAGGGTTGCTAGAATTTTATTTTATTTTTATTTTTTTATTATTTTATTTTATTTTATTTTGTGGCTTTCCATCATTTGGAGCCATATATATATGAACTAGGAACTTGTTTCTTGTTCTTTTTCTTTTTCTTTGGTGTGTGTTGAAGTTTTTAACAAGGATGTGTAAATTTATCAATATAAATTCATTAAATTCATCATCTTCTTTTTTCAATAGTTAAATCTTAAATTATTATTTTAACAATAAATCAATAATATAGAAATTGTAAAGAACATTCCAAAATTCATAATTCACTTTACCCTCAACCTTAGGCTACATAAAATGTTAAAAGTTGCATAAATTTATAGGGCAGAGAAATGATCAATTTCCTTCTTTAATTAAACCTCCGCTCCCCACCATATGAGGAGTTTAAAAGAAATCACTTCTCTTATATATTGACCAATAAAATAAAAATAATACATAGTGCCACAGAGCTTCAAGAGGATAGAGTCAAAATCAAGAATTGATGAAACGAGCCTCACCCTTCTAGCCCATTCCTCTATCAATATTTCCCTTTTTTTGAGTCCCTTGATTTTTTTTTTTATAGCCTTGTTGGGAATTAACCTTAAATGAGATCTAACCTAACGCAAATACTCAACAAAATCATATTCAAAGTAAGCAAATCAAACAGATTTGTTTGTTTCACTAGAATTGACCTTCATCCACAAATCTCTCCCCAAGTCCTTAAAACAAGAAACCAAAAGAGGAGAAAAAAATGATAATGAAAGAAAAAGAAAGAAGCAGGTACATATGAAATCCCATAAGTAGTAGTTCGGAGAAACAAGAAATGACTAAGCACCAGGCAGTGACAGCTAAATACATTGTTTCACCTATATGAATCTGGGTGCTTTGGCTTGCTTTGAACAACGGCCTCAATCTTCTCCATCACAGCAGGAGTCAGTAGAGGATGAGATCAACAGCTTTCATGTTCTCTTGAATCTACATAGAGGAAAAGAGTTCTTTGATTGGCTATGAAAAGAGAGAACAAGATGGCATACATTATGAGTAACTAATGGCTGTGTTTGTTTAACTCTTCAATAACTGTTCTGTTTTCAAAAGAAAAACACACTTTTTAAAAACAATTAACAAAGGATTTACTTCTTAAAACACAAGATTTTTTTCGAAACACAAAACATTTTTCAAAAAACTTATAACACCTTTTTATAGGTGTATTTTGAGAAAATATGTGCTTATCTTTTTAGGTTTGGAGGCTAACTTATTATTTCTTTAAAAAAATTAGAAAGAGGTGGTACCCAGTGACGGATTTGGGGGGACCAGTGGTGGCCATGGTCCCCCCCAATTCCAAAAAAAAATTAGGCTGTATTTTTTTTTTTTTAATTCAGTCCCCAATTTTTTCTTTGCTTTGGTCCCCCCCCATTCTTCACCCTGGATCCGTCCCTGACCAACCCTAACGGAGAAGGGTGGATGCGAAAGGCCGCCACACAACCACCCCAACTAGATAAAAGTGGCCACACTACCACTCCAACAAGACAGAAGTGATTGCGCAACTATCCCTTTCCTCAGTGGAAGAATTAAAATCACAAAACCATTTTAAAATGCACTCATAGGAAATATGAAGCAAAGATATGCCCCAACAGAGGAGCTGTGGCAACATGTGTCAGGCATGAATTCAAGAAGCTGCAACATGTTACAGAGATCTTATATTTTAGAACCAACCTGAGATTCCTTCGTTGCTCCAGAAATTACAGAAGAGACAATAGGATTTGCAGCACACCATATAATTGCAAGTTGAGATAATGGCTCACCAAGTTCATCTGCGATCGATTGGCTTCAGTCCTTCAACTTTTTTAAGCACGTCATCAACATTCTGATTATATTTGAATAATATTCTTGGCAGAAGTTTAGCCAACAAAAAATAGCCAGAAACTTATTCGATATTAACGAAGTCAAATCAACATTCGCTTTTGTGAGTAGAAAATAACATAAATGTACAGTGGCAACAAAAGATAGTTTATACAAGTCAACAATAAATGTTGATGAGCACATAGAATCCAGCTCAATACAGAGAACAGAGCAATACAATCCAAAAAAAGGACTTACTTAGTAATTTTCCAATGCAAGGCGACTATCAGCCGGTATAACTTTCTTCTTGTATTTTCCAGTAAGAACTCCAGATGCAAGTGGGCTCCATGTGGTAGGACCCATGCCATAGGTTCTGTACAGACGAAGGTACTCAGACTCAACCTACATCCATTCATAACGATATCATGCACAAAGCCAAAATTTACATATCAAAAGTATATATTCACACATTTTTTTAATTAAAAAAAAAAAACTTCTCTATCTTCCTTGATAATAGGGAAAGTAGATAAAAAAAAGAATATTTTAAATAGAAAAGTGAAAGTAAATAACTAAAATGTTGAGTCAAAGCCAATGTAGATGCTTTGAAAAAGTAGGTAGCTAAAATAGAAAAATGTATTTTTTAGCTAAGTATTTATTGACCCAGATGTGAGTGCTCTAAAGAAAAAACCATACAAATCATTTGGCCCCTCCAAAAATTTAAGAAACCCCCTTATGTCGTACCTAAAAATTTAAATAACCATTTCAAGCTTCTTAAAAGTCTGGGAAAAAACAAAAAAACAAAAACAATCGCCACCTTTCTAAAAAATTTGAGAAAAAATATATTAGTTCCCCACCTGCGACTCCATTTGGCAAACAACTCCCCCTTATTTTCATTTCTCCCAAAAAAAAAAGGTCCTTTCAAAACTATTACAAAACAACTTTCTTCACTTTTCTCTCACAAAAAATTCAAAACTCATTTTTACTTTATTTCACATCAATCACTTCTTATTACTATTCAAACAAAAATATTTGGAACAAATCTAACTTGTACAATTTGTTTAGAACATGAGCGTTGTTGATAGAGTTGATCTTGTCTCCATTTGTATTGATGAAAAGCTTGCTGGCTTTACTCCAAATGATCCAGAGTGTTGTATGTTTAAAGTGCATACCTAGTTACGCAACGTAAATGAGAAAGCATACAAACCTAAACTGCTTGCCATTGGTCCTTACCACCACCGCAAGGATGACTTGAAACTGATGGAAGACACTACAAGATTTAAGCTCATCAGCGGCGACTTATTAGCGTCGACCCTAGAGTTGACGCTAATAGTCTACTATCAGCATCGACTTTAGGGTCGATGCTAATAGTTGTACCAAAAATGACTATTAGCGTCGACCCTAATACTCGGTAAAATTATTAGCGTAAACAAAATTACTATTAGCGTCGACATTTTTCGACGCTAATAGTAAAACATAAAAATAAAAAAAATAAGACTATTAGCGTCCACTATAGTGGACGCTAATACTCCTATATAAAAATATTAAAAAATAAAATAAATTAGCACTATTAGCGTCCACAAGAAGTGGACGCTAATAGTCAAATAAAAAAAAATATTAGGGCTATTAGCGTCCACTTTCTTGTGGACGCTAATAGTCATATATATAAGAAAATTAATAAGACTATTAGCGTCCACTAATAGTCCTATATATAAATATTAAAAAATAAAATAAATTAGGACTATTAGCGTCCATAAGAAGTGGACACTAATAGTCAAATTAAAAAAAAATTATGGCTATTAGTGTCCACTTTCTTTTGGACGCTAATAGTCATATATATATAAAAAAAAACAAGACTATTAACGTCCACTAATAGTCTTATATAAAAATATTAAAAAATAAAATAAATTAGGACTATTAGCGTCCATAATAAGTGGATGCTAATAGTCAAATAAAAAAATAAAAAAATATTAGGGCTATTAGCGTCCACTTTTTGTGGACGCTAATGGTCATATATAAAAAATAGAAATTAGACTATTAGCGTCCACAAGAGGTGGATGCTAATAGTCCTTTATAAAAAATTTAAAAAATAATTATAAGACTATTAGCGTCCACTTCTTGTGGACGCTAATACTCTTAACAATAAAAAAAAAGAAAAAAAGAAGTTTTTAGAGGCTAACAAAAAAATTGATAAGCTTATATGATTTTTTAATGGGCAATAATAATTTAAAAAAAAAATCATCAAGTTGAATTGAAAATAAATAATGTATATCTAATTTTTTAAAAAAATGGTATATATACATATATATTAAAAAAATTAAAAATAGAAAAAAATATATATAATTATAATTATAACACAACAATTTTTTTTCTATAGGACTTAATTTTAATAGACTAGTATAAATTGCTGACAATTTTTTTAAAAATGTAATACTTAAACTATTAGTGTTGTTATTAAAATGTAATACTTTTTTTGTTTTTTTCCTTTGTTTGTTGTTGTGTGTGTTTGAAGTTTTAAACAAGGATGTGTAAATCGGTCTATATAAATTCATTAAATTCATCATCTTCTTTTTTTTTTTTTTAATAATTAAATCTTAAATTATTATTTTAACAATAAATCAATAATATAGAGATTGTAAAGAACACACAAAATTCATAATTCACTTTACCCTCAATCTTAGGCTACATAAAATGATAAAATGATCAATTTCCTTCTTTAGCTAAACCTCCACTCCCCACCAAATGAGGAGTTTAATAGAAATCACTTCTCTTATATATTAACCAACACAATAAAAATAATACCTAGTGCCACAAAGCTTTAAGATGATAGAGTCAAATTCAAGAATTGATGAAACGAGCCTCGCCCTTCTTGCCCATTCCTCTCTCAATATTTCCCTGTTTTTGAGTCTCTCAATATTTCCCTAGCTTGAATATTTTTTTATAGCCTTGCTGAGAATTAACCTTAAATGAGATCTAACCTATCGCAAATACTCAGCAAAATCATATTTAAAGTAAGCAAATCAAACAGATTTGTTTGTTTCACTAGTATTGACCTTCATCCACAAATCTCTTCCCAAGTCCCTAAAACAAGAAACCAGTAGGGGAGAAAAAAAAAATGATAATGAAAGAAAAGGAAAGAAGCAGGTAAATATGAAATCCCATAAGTAGTAGTTTAGAGAAACAGAAATGACTAAGCAGCACTAAGTACATTGTTTCACCTATATGAATCTAGACGCATTGGCTTGCTTTGAACAACAGCCTCAATCTTCTCCATCACAGCAGGAGTCAGTACAGGGGCAGTGCTATCCGACTGCCAAAGTGAGGCAGCCTGGCATCATCCATAAATTCTGTTTTTTTTTTTTTTTTTTTTAATATATAAAACACGTATTAGCTAAATTTTCATGTGCTAATATTAGGTTCTCAAAACTTATTTATGGATTCAAAACTAAAACCTAGAGATGAAAGATTAACCTTTTTAGGGATGGTATCATCTTAAAGGGATTTGATCATCCTAAATTTTTATAAGCTAATATTTGAATTCTAATGCTTTAAAACTTATTTATGGATTTAAAACTAAAACTTAGGGGTGGAATGTTAACCTTTTAGGGATGGTATGATCCTAAAGAAATTTGGTTATCCTAAATTTGGTACTAATGTCTCAAAACGTTATCTCAGTTTTATATAGTTTTACCAATTCGATCAAGAATTCATAGAGGCCAGTGAATTTGATATATAATTTAATCAATTTCTTATAAATGATTCTCAATTTTAAATTTGACAGGCATTTCCCCCTTTAACCTCTTTCCTATTCAATTAAAACAAAAAAGTGGCAGATGCTAGGCTACCTCTTGGTAGTCGGAAATCTCTACTCATCAGTAGAGGGATGAGATAAACAGCTTTCATGTTCTCTTGAATCTACATAGAGAGAACAAAGATGGCATACATTAAATGGTTGTGTTTGTTTAACTCTTCAAAAACTGTTTTCCGTTTTCAAAAAGAAAAAAACAAACTTTTTTAAAAACAATTAACAAAGGATTTACTTCTTAAAACACAAGGTTTTTTTCAAATTAAACACTTGTAACACCGTTTTATAGGTGTCTTTTGAGAAAACATGTGCTTATCTTTTTCGGTTTGGAGGCTGACTTATTATTATTTTTTAAAATAAAATAAAATAAAATAATAGAAAGAGGTGAGAGCACAACCTAATGGAGAAGGGTGGACGCAAAGGACGCCATACAATCACCCCTAACTAGATAAAGGTGGCCGACTATCACTCCAACAAGATAGAGGTAATCCGAATCCATCACTCTCCTTAACAGAAGAATTAAAATCACAAACCATTTTTAAAAGCATTCATAGAGAAATATGAAGCAAAGACATGCTCCAACAGACCGAGGAGCTGTGGCAACATGTGTCAGGCATGAATGCAGCTTGGACACAAAGAAGCACAATGGTTAAATTCCATGTTACAAATAAAATAAAGATATATATATAATTAATACACACATATATGTGTGTGTATTATATATCAGTCTCCTTTAATAAAGTTGAATGAGAAGCAAACACAAACCATATCAAAACAAATGCAGCATGTCAAGCAACAGCAAATATGTTACGAGGATATTATAGTTTTAGAACTAACCTGAGACTCCTCCGTTGCTCCAGTAATAACAGAAGAGACAATAGGATTTGCAGCATACCATACGTACAATTGCAAGTTGAGATAATGGCACACCAAGTTCATCTGCTATTGGCTTCAGTCCTTCAACTTTTTTAAGCACGCCATCAACATTCTGATTATATTTGAAAATATTCTTGGCAGAAGTTTAGCCAACAAAAATAGCGAGAAACTTATTCAATATTAAAAAAGTCAAATCAACATTCGCTTTTGTGAGTAGAAAATAACATAAATGTACAGTGGCAACAAAAGATAGTTTATACAAGTCAACAATAAATGTTAATGAGCACATAGAATACCAGCTCAATACAGAGAACAGAGCAATACAATCCAAAAAAAGGACTTACTTTGTAATTTTCCAAAGCAAGCCGACTATCAGCCGGTATAACTTCCTTGTTAAATTAAATTAAATCAAAGATACGGTGATACCCATTTGTGAAATGTCATTCTTCTCTCAGAACAATTATAAATGGTGGTATAGCTTGGCCCACAATATAATTAATAAAGATTTCATATACCATGGGCATATTGACCCATATTTCTTTGTCTTTGGAGTTATCTTTTCTGTTTCAAGCGAAATTGTACACGGATTCAGACTCTTGAAACAAATAAATAAATGAACAGCTTGTTTATTTTGAGATAGAATTTTTACTCATAGTTTCTGTCCAAATTTGCGTTGAGGCCTGTGGGCTTCATTTGGACAACTGGGGATTGTACAGTGTCGACTACAATGACTAGCTAGGCCGAGCAAATTAATTAGGCGGCAGCTGAATCAACATTTCCTTGACGACTTAGCGCCAGAGGCATATATAGAATTTTCACTTGCTCTTTCTCAACTTGCTCTTGGTACTCAACATTTTTGTGGCCTATTCTTTGTGCTTTCCGATATTGAAGCTAAAGAAGCAATCTGCAGAGGCGACCTACTGTGAGTTTTCAAAGAGGTAAGTAATTAAATTCCATTTCGTTTCTTCTCTTTTCTTTCTTCTGGGATTTCTCTCTTCTCTAATGCAGTAAAATATTTAGAAAGTTTTTCTGTTTTTTGACTGTCCAAAGTAATTAAAGTAACCAATCATGGTTTATCTGAAAATTTTGATTTCTTTTATGTGGGAGTTTGATTTTTTTTTTTTTTTTTAAATATGGAACTTCCATTAATGAAATTTTACAAGCTTAAAGCTCTCATAGCCAAAAGCTAGATCTAAATCTAAATCTAGATCTTCCCTCCCCCAAAGATTTCGTTTTTTTGTTGTTTGAAGGAAGAGAAGAAGAAAGGTTTCTAGAGAGAGAAGGCAGAGCCCCTCTCTCTATCAAATGCATTTATTTTTATTTTTAATTTTTTGATCTCTTGTGAGCAAAAGAATACCAAAAACCTTGCACCAATGCATCATTTGTATAGATATAATGTGCCCTTCACAATATTTGCAATTGAAGAGTTGTGTCTGTTGAATACATGCAATCCGCAATATGTGTTTCTTTCGGAATATGATGCTTGTTGATGGAGCTCAAAGTGGTTCACGGTCTGATGGTAAATGAAATCCTAGTTGCTTATAAAATAGACCTTCCCCTACTTGGCTACTTGACACGATCTAACAAGGCCAATTAAGCAAAGGTTGTATCTAATGAGTCAAAGTTTCCCTAGGGACCTATCCCCTCCTTTTCCTTTTCTTTTCCTTCTCCTTCTAGGGTAAACGTAAACAGTAGCAGAGCCAAAAAATCATTGTTGTAGGGGCAAACTAAAAAATGATAAAGATAATTGAAAATAGAGACTCGTGCTAAGATATAGTGCCTCTGGTAATTACTAAGTCATGTTTAACTTAGATGGAGGGTTAGCAAGATTTTCCAATTCATTAGGGTTGAGCATTACATAAGACAAACCAATATTAGAAACAAACAAACAATGTGCTGAGAAAGAAAAGTCAGCCCAATTGAACCAAAAAAATGCATGAGTTTTCCAAAAGTTCATGACAATCTGAATGAGATTTTTGGGTGACTGATTGATACCGTCACTATTTATGTTTGTTTGTGTTATATATATATATATGTGTGTGTGTCATCATACTTGGTGATTATTTTTCTAAATTTCTAATGTTTTTAGGTTTGTAGATTGAGATTGGTTTAAAGCCAATGGAAGAAGGTCCCAAGTCTATAATTTGTTTTCTTTAGAAAATTGGAAGACATGCAGCCATGCAGACGCCTTAACCAATTAGTTCAAAACCTTTCTTAGAAGGTAATTTTTTTCAAACAGCTTGTAGGGGCCACAGCCACTACAGGCCAACATGTGGCTCTGCCACTGGCCGGGTAAAGTATTCTCTGTTTCTATATGTATTTGTATAAGTACATAATTCGGTATTGATGAAATTTCTGTATGATTTGTTTGGGGCAGATACGGAGTATACTGTACGAAATGTGTTGGGTAGGTGGGGAAAGAAGGTCGGGGAAACCACTAGGAAGGCTGAAGATCTCGCCGGAAACACTTGGCAACACAGTAAGTTTTTTAGGTTTTATCAGATTTGATGTTACAAAGACGTTCCTCTTTGATTTTCTGTTGAATTAGTTGCATAGTTAAGTTATTTGATTGGCTAAGTTTTGAAGCGGAGGTTTATGTTTGGCTAAAGAGATGTGATACATTTATGCTAATTAGATGGTTAGATTGGATATGAAATCGCTGGAGTAATTATGGGAGAAGTGGTTTAGTTTTGGCTATGGTTTGTGTTTTTTTTTAATTAATTAATTTGTTATGGATTTTTTCACTGTAGCACGTCCCCTTATTTAAAGGGACATACTAAAGTAAAAAGTCCCTAATTTTATTCTGGTCACTTTTGTTGGGACATTTTCAAATGTCCCTTGTGAGTGTCCCTAATTCAATAGAGACGTTTTTAAGCTTAAAATGTTACCCAAAAAAAAAAAAAAAATGTCCCTAAAACCTGATTTTTTTGTAGTGCCTGCATTTTATCTTAACTCAAAGTTTAGTAGAAGTGTTCAATATGTTACTCTCAACTCCTGTTTATTACATTTAAGATCCTTTAAAGTACTTCTCATATTGAGTTTCACTCTCCATTTCCACTTAAAATCATGATTAATATTCATATTGGTGCTGCATCCTAGCACCCGCCATCCACTTCTAGCATTTTACTTATTTTTTTATTTTCTTTTTCAACCTTGCTAAACAATAGAAACAGCGCTTGTCGTTTTATGTTTATTTTATAGCTAATTAGTAATAGGGTTGTAGCAACATATTTATTTCACTTTCACTTTCATGGTGATGGGATAGGAAGATACATGATCCTATTTCCTTCAAACTTCTTACAAATTGTCTCTCTAAGATAACGCTTTGAAAATGGAACCTAAGTGAATGTGAGTGCCAATGAGATCGAAATCTTTAGCAGCCTAGCTAGTTGTGTAAGCAAGAGAAGGGAAAGAAAGGAAAGAAAAAACTAAACAAACTGGTAGGAGAAATTTGGCTTGGAACACATTTGACTTTATTAATTAGTAGATGGATATGTATAATTGTCAGCTTGAAATTCATTAAAGTTAGTGATTGGTTTTGTGCAAAGTACTTGGAACAGATCTAACGTGTACAATTTATTTAGAACATGAGCAATGTTGATGGAGTTGATCTTGTCTCCATTCGTATTGATGAAAAGCTTGCTGGCTTTACTCCAAATGATCTAGAGTGTTGTATATTTAGAGTGCATACCCAGTTACGCAAACGTAAATGAGAAAGCATATCTGAACCTAAACTGCTTGCCATTGGTCCTTACCACCACGGCAAGGATGACTTGAAGCAGATGGAAGATCACAAATTGCTGTATTTACAACAACTTCTTCAAAGGAGAAACGAAAGCAGTGTGGAAAGATACATTATGGCCATGAGAGAATTGGAAGGAAGAGCTCAAAGATGCTATGCAGAACCCATTAGCCTAACTACAGATGAGTTTGTAGAAATGATGCTACTTGATGGGTGTTTCATCATTGAGCTGTTTCAAGCTAGCGGGCAAAGGAGGAGCTAAGAGATGACTGTGACCCAATCTTCCAATTGGGTTGGATGCTCTCTATGTTATGGTGTGATCTACTGCTATTCGAAAACCAACTTCCATTCTTTGTTCTCACTAAATTGTTTGAGATGACTCAAGTTTCCAACCAAAAGGACAAACTTATTTCTAATTTCATAATCTCAGACTTCTAATATTACCAAGGAGGCCAAACAGAATCAATTGATGACTTGCTCCAAAACATTGGCCATGATCTACTTGATTTGGCACATAGCATTGGGAATCAAGTAGATTACCAAAACATTGGGCATCTACTTGCTTTGCTACATAAATCATTCACTTCACCTTCGTTAGATTTTGGGACAGGTGGAAATGTTGTAGATGAGGAAGAGTATTGTAATTCGATACCTAGTGCCACAGAACTTCAAGAGGCAGGAGTCAAATTTAAGAAGGTAGAGGGAGTAAACTTGTTTGACATAAAGTTCAACAATGGGGTAATGGAAATTCCACTTCTGCATATAGAAGATCAATCAGAATCTGTCTTCAAAAATTTGATTGCGTATGAGCAATATAGTCAAAATAATAATCCCCAAGACTTCATAGAATATATGAACTTCATGGATTATCTCATCAACTCTCCAAAGGATGTTGAATTACTTCGTCAACGGGGAATTATTGAAAATTGGTTGGGTAATGATGAAGCTGTCTCCACCATGTTTAACAAGCTTGGGGACTATGTCGCAGTATCCAACTTGTGTTATGCTCAAATTTTTAGAGATGTGAACAAGCACTGCCGCAGACGTCGGAATGTGTGGATGGCAAAATTGAGGCACAACTACTTCAACAGTCCTTGGGCATTGATTTCAGTTCTTGCAGCTGCCTTTTTGCTCCTGCTTGCTTTAACACAGACCATATTTTCTATTCTTTCTTACATTGTTTCCAAAAGATAACAAGTACCTGTTACTTTGATCCCTTAATTAGTTCATATTACATGGTTTTGGAATAATGTTTTATTAAAGACAATGACTTAAATGGCTCCTCATGAAATCTTTCTGTTGAGCTAGAGTCATCTTTGTTGCATTCAAATGGTTATTGTCTTGGGAACCACCTTATTAGAGGTTGCTTATGGGTTTGTACTAATGTTCTACGCATCAATGGAATTGTTGGCTTATTTTCGATTTCCAAGTGAAACTCTCTCATTCATGAATCTGATAATTGCAATTTGTTCATAATTAGAGGGTTGCTAGAATTTATTTATTTATTATTATTTTTTTTTTTTGGGGTGGCTTTCTGTCATTTGGAACCATGTATATGAACACAACGGAACCATATATATGAACACAAACATGCTAGGAACTTTTTTTTTTCCTACTTTGGTGTGTTTTGTAGTTTTTAACAAGGATGCGTAAATTGGTCTATATAAATTCATTAAATTCATCTTCTCCTTTCTTTAATAGTTAAATCTTAAAGGGGTTTGCTAGAGGTTCTCCTGGCGTTCTCCCAGTCTTACATAGAATGTGATTTAAGAAAAAATAAAATTGAAGTACCGTTTTTTTGCTAACAGATTAATTTTTATGAGTTAATAGTTAGGTTCTAATGCTTTAAAACTTGTTTTTGGATTCAAAACTAAAACCCAAAGGTGGAAGGTTAACCCTTTAGGGATGATATCACCAAAAATGGATTTGATCATTCTAAATTTGATGCTAATGCCTCAAATTTGGTGCTAATGTCTAAAAAAACCAGTGGTGGAGGCTACAATAATTTTATTTTTTCTTAAATCATGTTTTACGTAAGACTAGGAGAACCTACGGGGAGAATCCCTAGCATTTTCCAATCTTAAATTATTATTTTAACAATAAATCAATAATATAGAAATTGTAAAGAACATACCAAAATTCATAATTCTTTACCCTCAATCTTAGGAAGTTGCATAAATTTATAAGGTAGAGAAATGATCAATTTTCTTCTTTAATTAAACCTCCACTCCCCACCAAACGAGGAGTTTAATAGAAACCACTTCTCTTATTGACCAAAAAAATAAAAGTGAAAAAGACAAATTCAATACCTAGTGCCAAAGAGCTTCAAGAGGCCAGAGTCGAATTCAAGAATTGATGATAATGAATGAACCCAACACCGTTATAAGTTATCTACCTAACTTTAACTTGAATGATAGAGAAGAGGGCTAAGCTGCCTAGTGTTGGCACTGCTTCTTGCAACATGCGCACAAGCAATGGGTTTTGTGAGCGAAGAGGCACACTTCGCATCAAAGCGAGGAGCATTGAGGAACCCCAAATTATTTTGAAAATTTAGATTGGCCCATGATGGACAATCTCGATTGATAGAGATATTAGTTCAATTGAATGAACTAAATCAATACAAAAACTTGAGAGCCTAGATCGATACTTTGATCGTAGCTTGCTTGATCGAAACATCCTAAAACTTTGATCGATTAAACTTGCCACTTCAAACAATTAATCAAGGTCACTCTAACCGTTTTAAGGTATTAAAATGCTCATTAAGGTGGCTGTTAAGTGGGATATAACGGTTATGATTCGTGACCATTAGATCGAATCAATTTGGACTGTTGAGATGAGTTCATAAACATTATAAATATGACCTTATGGTCATCTCCAAGGCACAACAATTTTTCCTTCTTCTATTCCATACAATTTATGCATTCTTCTCACTCTAAAGGTGTTTTCGGTTACTCTATAAGCTGCTAATCTAGAGTAACGTTTTGGGCATTGTTGTATTTGGGAATGATTTTGTCCAATCCTCTTAGCCCTTTTGAAAGGGGGCCCACTACAAAAAAACATATAGTTTTTGACGAAACTTTTTTGACGTTTTGGGTGTATTGAAACGTTAAAACGCTTCGACGCGTCATTTTGACGCTTCAAACCTTAAAAACCGCTCGTTAGAAAAGTCGAGTTTTTGACTTTTAAACAAAGGACACGCAGAATTTTTGACGTGTCATGCTTGAAGCAAAAATTTATGACGTTTAATGCCACATCGAAAAAGTTTTTTTAAAATTTTCTTTTCAAAATTTTTTTGACGCTTGAATTTTTCAAACGTAAAAAATTTTTCTCGATGTGGTGAACGCACATAAAAAAGTTTTTAAAATTTTTTTTCAAAATTTTTTGAGGTTTGAATTTTCAATAAAAAACTTTTCCGACGTGTTGAACAATGACACGCCGTAAAAGTTTTTTTAATTTTTTCATAAATTTTTTGACGCTTTGAATTTTTCAAATGTCAAAAACTTTTTGACATGGTGAATAAAGCACGCCGTAAAAGTTATTTTTTTTCCTAGTAGGTTCTAGTTAGTCATTTCTTTTTCTTTTTTTTTTTCTTTTTTCTTTTTGTCCATTTTCTCCTTTAATTTCCTGGATAAAGAAGAAATAAAGAATTAGAGGGAGATCAGGAGAGGGATCGAAGAGAAGAAGATAGAGGAAACAGGAGGGAAAAAGAAGAAGAAGAAGAAGAAGAAGAAGAGGGAGCTAGCAGTGTGTGTGCAGATAAGAGAGGAAGAGAGAGAAGAAGCTAGAAGAAACATGCGGTAGGAAAGGAAAAAATAAATAAATAAGATGAGCTGGGCATGCATATATGATGGGAGAGAGAGAAGAAGAAAAGGAGGAAAAAAGGGGGAGCTATATAGCTGGGCGTGTAGATAGGAGGGAGAGAGAGAAGAAGAAGAAGGAGGAAGAAAAAGAAAAAACAGAAAAAAAAGAAAAAAAAAAAGGATGGAGCTGGGGGTGTAGATAGGAGGGGAGAGAGAAGAAGAAGAAGGAAAAAAAAAAAAGGATGGAGCTGGGCGTACAGATAGGAGAGGAGAGAGAGAAGAAGAAAATGAGGAAAAAAAGCTGGGCAGATTGGAGGAGAGAGAGAAGAAGAAGAAAAAAAAAGATGGAGCTGGGTGTATATACGTGCAGGAGAGGGAGAGAGAAGAAGAAGAAAAGGAGGAAAAAAAGCTGGGCAGATAGGAGGAGAGAGAAGAAGAAGAAGAAAAGGAGGAAGAAAAAGAAAACAGAAAACAGAAGAAAAAAAAAAAAGGAGCTGGGCGTGTGCAGATATGAGAGTGAGAGAAGAAGAAGAAGAAGAAGAAGAAAAAGGGGAAAAAAAAGAGAAGAAGAATAAGAGGGAGCTTTACACTTACGTGGGAAAGAGGATGAGGAAAGTAGTGATGGTAGGATCAGTTAAGGAAAGTAGTGATGGTAGGATCAGTTAAGTGTGGGAGTGTGAGTGGGGAATAAATAAGAATTTGGAAAAATTCAATAAAGAGAAAAGAGCGGATGAGAGATGAAAAGCGGAAACCCCAAAAAAATTTCTGACATGCTCAACAAGTCAAAAGTTTTTAATTTTTTAGTTTTTTAACTTTTTAATTTTTTAATTTTGTTCCTTCTCTTCTCAAAGAGCTAGAATGTTAAATTTTTGAATGGTTAAAGAAAGTTAAAATTGATAATAGAATCCAATTAGACAAAATTGAAGTTGGATAAGAAAAAAATAATTGGTAGAACAAAAAGCAATAATCAAATAATAGTAACAATAATAGTAACAATAACTTATCTATATAGTAATAATAAGTTACTCCCAAAAAAAAAAAAAAAAACCCAATTCATAATTTATAGTAGGCTCATTTGGACCAATAAAATGAAGTATCCCGGCTCCTTTTAGAAAAAACCCAATTAATAATATATCTTTTATTACTATTTTTATCATATTATAAACATGAGTGATCTCAAAATTTTTAAGCAATTGAGTAATATATTGAATATTTGGTAGAAAACATGAAATTAAAAAAAAAAAAAAGGACCATAGTGCATGTATGTACATATATATATAGGAAGAAAACTTCAAAGAATAAATTTGAATTTTTTAAAAAAAACTTTTTCCGACGTGGCATGCACGTCAAAAAATTCTGACGTGTTGAACAAAGGACACGCCAGAATTTTTGACATGTCACCGCTCAACACGCCGAAATTTTTTTTATAGTTTTTTTTTTAATTTTTTTTAATTTTTGTTCCTTCTCTTCTCAAAGAGCTAGAATGTTAAATTTTTTGAATGGTTAAAGAAAGTTAAAATTGATAATAGAATCCAATTAGACAAAATTGAAGTTGGATAAGAAAAAAATAATTGGTAGAACAAAAAGCAATAATCAAATAATAGTAACAATAACTTATCTATATAGTAATAATAAGTTACTCCCAAAAAAAAAAACCCAATTCATAATTTATAGTAGGCTCATTTGGACCAATAAAATGAAGTATCCCGACTCCTTTTAAAAAACCCAATTAATAATGTATCTTTTATTACTATTTTTATCATATTATAAACATGAGTGATCTCAAATTTTTTAAGCAATTGAGTAATATATTGAATACATTGAATACTTGGTAGAAAACATGAAATTAAAAAAAAAGGACCATAGTGCATGTATGTACATATATATATAGGAAGAAAACTTCAAAGAATAAATTTGAATTTTTTTTTTAAATTTTTGCCCAAAAAAAATTTCGATGTGGCACTGTTTGCGCGTCAAAAAATTCGACGTGTTGAAGCAGGACATATCGAAAATTCGACATACCATTCAACACGTCGGAAAAGTTTTTTTAATTTTTTAATTTTTAATTTTTAATTTTGTTCCTTCTCTTCTCAAAGAGCTAGAATGTTAAATTTTTGAATGGTTAAAGAAAGTTAAAATTGATAATAGAATCCAATTAGACAAAATTGAAGTTGGATAAGAAAAAAATAATTGGTAGAACAAAAAGCAATAATCAAATCTGCAAGAAATAAGCTCCAATTCATCATTTTTTGGCTCGTCCTTAAGATCGGTTGGAGCTCAAGCAAAATTAAAAAAAAATAATAATAATAACTTATCTATATAGTAATAATAAGTTACACCAAAAAAAAAAAAAAAAAAAAAACCCAATTCATAATTTATAGTTGGCTCATTTGGACCAAAAAAAACCCAATATTTGATATTATTTTTTTTGCTCAGCTGACGTTTCATGTTTGGAACGTCAAAAATTTCTAACGTAACAGCACACGTCGATTCAATTTTTTTTTAAAAAAATTCCAACATTTCCTTGTTTGGTAGTTTTAGGGTTTTTGGGTTAGGCTATTAATGAAAAGTTCCTAAAAATAGGTCTATATACATTTATAGAAAATAATTAACCCGACCACGTTGTATTTTTTATACTTATTATTTTTTTTAAGCAAATGAAGGAATAAAATTCATAGGATATTTTTGAATGTAAAAAGAAATAAAATTAGAAATGATAGTACAAATATACTAATCAAATTAAAGAGCTAGAATGTTAACTTTTTTCAATAAAATTATATATTTTTTAAAATAAAAAAGTTTTTATTTTTCTTTCCTTTTCCTTTTGGTGTGTTAAGGGTTGTACGTTTATAATAAGTTTTTTTCTTCTCTTCTCTTGCAGAGATTTTTTTTCTCTTGTAGATATTTAGTTAAAAATTATTTTTAAGTTTTTGGTCAAGTGCTTTACAATTTAATTAGGTGTATATATACATGTTTAAAAATTTTATTAATCAATAATTTTAAAATTATATTTTAAAATAAAATAAAAATCTAATTAATATATATATATATATATATATATATAACCCAACCATATATATATGCATGCATGTACAAATATATAAATAACAAGACAACATTAAATAATAAATTTGGATTGTTTTTTTTATTTTTTGCTTAGAATACATTGAATACTTGGTAGGAAACATGAAATTAAAAATTAAAAAAAGACCATAGTGCATGTATGTACATATATATATATATAAGAAGAAAAACTTCAAAGAATAAATTTGAATTTTTTTTTAATTTTTTGCAATAAAAAAAAAAAAACTTTTCTGACGTCGCACTGTTTGCCACGTCAGAAAATTCTGACATGGTGAACAGTGAAACGTCCGAATTTTCTGACGTTTCACTGTTCACAACGTCAAAATTTTTTTTTTTTCCTCTTCTCTTCTCTTCTCTTCTAGATATTTGGTTAAAAATTTTGTTTAATTTTTTGATCAAGTGCTTTAAAATTTAATTAGGTGTATATATACATGTTTAAAAATTTTATTAATCAATAATTTTAAATTATATACTTTTTAAATAAAAATCTAATTAATTAATATATATATATATATATATATATATATAAACCGAACCATATATATATATGCATGCATGTACATATATATAATAATAAGACAACATTAAAGAACAAATTTGGATTTTTTTTTTTTTAAATTTTTGCTAAGAAGAGAAAGAAAGGAAAAAAAAGAACTTTTTGACGTTTGAACAGTGCCACGTCAGAAAATTCTGACATGGCACTGTTCAAAACGTCAAAAAAGTTTTTTAATTAATTTATTATTATTATTATTATTTTTTGGAAAAAACAGAAAAAAACTTTTTTGACGTTTTAAACAGTGCCACGTCAGAATTTGTTTGACTTGACACGTTTTATTTTGACGTGGCACTGTTTAAAACGTCAAAAAAGTTGATAATCAACTTTTTTGACGTTTTAATTTTTGCCACGTCAAAAAATTTTGACAAGGCTTTTTTGACCAAGGCTTTAAAACGTCAAAAATTGCCTATTTTTTTTGTAGTGGCCAGATATGTTCTAAAGAAATCGTCATTGTCATCGAGCCTTGAAGTCCTTATAATTTGTCTTCATCATTTCCCTTTTTCAATTCATATTTTCCAACAGTGACTACTCTCAAAAGCAAACCCACAAACTTGTTTTTGATAGTATGAGATTTTTACCATTGCGCTAGAAGCCATCCCATTGAAAGAACTCATGACCTTTACAACAAACAAGTTGTTGATAGGTAAGAGTCATCAATATGAAATTAATGTGGTTTGGTTCGAGACAAGTTAAATGGGTTCCAAAAGTGGTGCGTAGCACACAAAAAATCTGATAGAAGCTTTATGCAAGTTACAAGCCCAAGATTCATGCTTCTACTCTATCTGTAAATACAGGATCTCCAAAATGGGAAACTAAAACTCATCATAATTGCTGAATATCCTTACCCCAACTGTATAATTCATAAAAGAGTACGAGATCTCCAAAAAGAGTATGTTATTTTGATATAATTCATGAAAGACATACACAGTCCATAACTTGCCAAAGAAAATAAGAGCTATTTATTTTAGTTTGTGCAATCAGAATCATTAACTAATGCAGCTTTTAAATTGACTGAAAGATATCCTTAGGCTTAACAACAACAACAACACAACAACAATGTTACTCCTAAGGATCGGAGAATATGGAGTTGTGTACATAATTCAACAACTATCCAAAAAGAAAAAACTTGAGCAAACTCTTTCCTCGCTAGAAAAAAAAGAAAGATTGAAGTAACTTTATTATTGAATACCTAGGCATGCACTTTAAAACTTGCAGTAGTTTAAACAAAGCTCTCTTAAGACGGTATGGAACTAAAACTTTGATGAAAAAAATACACAACAATTGAGTTGGAACTTACCTACGATAGTACCACAATGAATGATAGCATATGGCTCGTCAACAGTCAGAATCTCCCACAAGACAATACCAAATGAGAAAACATCAACCTATAAAAGAAAACAAAACACAAAAGACCTTGTTATTACATTCTTCAGTGCATAAATGATTCTGATTCAGACAGTCTTAAACTCCATGGAGGATGATAATAGGCTTTATTACAAGTTCCAAACCTTCTCAGAGACTCGGCTGCTACTACCATTTAGTAATTCTGGTGCCATCCATGGAAGGGTCCTCGAACACCACCAGTGACGAATGTGTTGCGTTTGATTCTGGACAACCCAAAATCCCTGACCTGCAAAGCAGGTAGCAAGCCCAGGTGAGTCACACAATGCTTCTATACATCATAAAATGTGTTTCTAATTAGTCGACGGAAAATAATCCATGTAGGAAACACTAATTATTGAAGACCTCAAAGAAAATAAAAATCTAGTAATTATAAGTGGATCCACCATGAAGATGGATACAAAAAACAATTGGCTTAATCAAAATATCGTCCTGCTATTAATTACCTTGCAAGTAGGTCGTTCGGGATCCCTCAAATTGACAAGCAAATTATCACACTTTAAATCAAAATGAACAATATTTTTCAAATGCAAATACTCCATGCCGAAAGCTGCATCCATTGCAATTATGAGCCTTTTTCGATGATCAAGCACCCTGCTGGAAGAATTTTGAGAATTTCGTAAATCTATTTAGAGGATGAAAGAGAAGAAATAAGTATGATAAATCTCACCTTTCCTTCTTTACTAGTACACTTCTCAATGATCCATTCACCATATATTCAGTTACAGTTGCCAACGTTCCTCCGGGCCCATCAGGAGTTACCCCATAGAATGCTACCACATTTGGATGGTGAAGAGTTGACAATATCTGTGCCTCTCTCCAGAAGTCTTTAGTCTGTACAAGCCAATGGAGTTGAGATTTTCATCCAGAAAAATTCTAATACCAAATTTTATGGTGTAGAAGATACCAAGTAATACCAATCAAGTGCTCGAGAAAAAAAAAAAAAAGAAGAGTAATGCCATTCAATTCATCGAGAACATAATTTAAGTTCAAAATCTTCTTCTTCTTTTTTTGTTTTTGTTTTTTTCCGGGTTGAAACTTCTGTACATTGTAAGAAAAAGTTTGAAAAAAAGAACTATCCAAATCATAAGAGCTATGACAGAGCAGAATTTCAGAAATTCAAATGCAGATGATTCTAGTACCCACCAGTCGATCTTGCTCTGATGATTTTTCTGAAAAGCAACTCTTTTTTATTCTCTTAATAGCAACATCAGTCCCCCTCCATTTTCCATAATATACAGTTCCAAATGCACCAGATCCTAACTCTTTCAGTTCTTCAAGATCATCATTCATTATGATCTGCATTTCAGTATATGAAACAGACAGTTAAACATAGACTCTAAATTTTACTTCCTTGTTTGCTAAAAACAAAGGATTAATTTTGTAAGAAGAAGAAGAAGAAGAAGAAAATTAAGATAGAAACAGGAGAACAGATTCAATCTCAGGTATAGGGTTGTACTTTTCAGATTATGGGTTGTTTACCGGAAATCTGAATTTTCTTATCTACCATGACCACTAAAAACCATATACAGTGAAGAAAAAGAAGAAATGAAATTGGCAGTTCTGTACTATGTAATCAGGTTATAACTTCGTTTGTTACATGGAATAAGCTATTTTCTTTGATAAGTACAGGATTTTTTTTTTTTTTTCTAAAGACAATATCTTAAAGATGCATAGTTAAATAAAACTCAGAAAGAGAGAAATGTTGAACAAAGAAACGACAGCAGTAAATAACGAGGGGTATAAGATGCAACCTAGATCCATACTAGTTAAGAAGTCGTATGGTATTTGGCTGTCATAATGCATCAGCAGCGTTTCATTTTCTTAGTACTCTAGAGAAGACAATTATTTAGATGTCATTATTATTCCATACGTGTAAACTGTAAAGCAGTTGCTTCAATTAACTTGACATTTGTGAGTTTTAGTTGTAGTTTTATTTTATTTTATTTTAATTATTTTATTTGGTTTAGTTCAAACATTCCAACACCCATGGACCATGTTCATATTGCAATAGTCCTTACCATCATGTTAGAAATTGTCAGGACAATTTTCTAATTATTCTTTGAGCATATGAGTTCTCTAGACTGGGAATGACTTTTATTTTGATTCTATAACTGGCATGGAGCAACCAGTCTAACTTCTGTGGCAAGCTCAAGATCATGGAATGTATGCTCCACAAGATCATGAACTGCACCATCACCATATTCTCAGTCTCAATGATCAATCCTATTACTCTCAATATCAAGAAACTCCACAAAGAAAGAATATGAGGCCACATCACCTCCTCAGATGATTCAATTTTGATGAACGATAATTCTAAACTTGTTGGGTGAGATGAACGGAGTTGGATGAGTTGAACGACAAGTTTGGCAAGATGACTCAGACAATAAATTCTCAATCTCAATCCATTGCGATCGCCTAGAGGCTCACAAAACTAATAGTGATATCTGGATAGAGAAGAAGAAGACTTCAAAGTCACCGGTGGCCAATCCTAATGAACACTACATGGTATATGAGAGTACTTATCTGAGCAAGCTATCACCACACTAAGAGTGAAGAAGTGGTCAAAACCACGTGGAAGAGAGGAAGGAGGCGCAAAAGGAGGAGCAAATTGAGGCCCCACAGGATCTACTTCGAAAAATGCAAGGAAGGAGCGCCGAGGCTTATTCACCATCAATTCTTATTCGAGGTGCCATATGAGCTCCAAGCCCTTATTCTGTAATCTAAAAATTTCATTTTTAGATATAGGTGACACTCTCCCAGTCATTAGTTTTTATGACTTACCAATAGGCCAAGAGAGTAGACCGTTAGGGCTGTTAGAAGAGCAAAAAGAGACCATCGAGGTAGAAAAATTCCCTGAGTATTCTCCTCATTTTACTCCAGTTCATGATTCCCTACCGGATGAGAAACTGTTTGAGAATACTCAGAGGGATCTACCTCAATATACAAAAATTCAAAATTACCTGTCTATAGGTAAAATCCATTCTTTGTGGTCCAAGAGAAGAAAAGATTGGTGTTTCAAATTTAAACTTATGGGTCTGAGAACACTGAGCGCATCAAGGATGTGGATTCCGCTTGATTTGCATGGATTCCATATATTTCACTACATGAGTCACTTCATAGGATCAAGCGTAAACCTGCAGCGCTTGACTCCTCACTTCACTGTGGTACATGATCTCCATCCAGACATGTGTTTTTGGATACAAGTTTGGGGTATGATATACCCACATCTGCTCACTCTGTACTCCTATACCCTTCACCTCATTTTTCGTTCGCATATACATTGGGGACAATGTATGATTCAAGTTTGGGGGGTATGAGAGACACATTTACACACTTGTCTTGTTTTTGAGAAAAAAAAAATTGCATGTTCATGTTGTCCTTAAATTTTGGTTGACCTAAAATTTGTGATTTGATTTCATCGGAACTTAAAAGTTTGAACACATGATCCGATGTTGGATTTTTTAGTTTGTTACTTGCTTTAGGCAATTGAGAATTCACATGTTTGATCTGCTTTGACACAAGCACATTAGCACATGATTGGTGGGGTATAACATGTAGGTTTAATGTATGTTTCTATGTTTTGGGTGACACCGGGTGACTTATTGGTTGGATACATTGGCATAAATAAAATTTGACCATTGATAAACTCTTCATTGAGTAATCGGGCCTCTTGCCTTAAAGCGTTGAGTGCTCACGTCAAAAGATGAGGAGCTTTGATGTGGTTAAATTTATATAAAAAAAAAATGAAATGATGATAAATCATTGATGAATTGTTCACTAAGTAACTGGACCTCTTGCCTCATTAAGCATTGAGCGCTCACGCCAAAAGGTGAGGAGTTTTGATGGTTAACATTATGGCTAGTTTAGTTTCAGAGCCTTTTGACTTGAGTTAATAAGTCCTTAGGGTGTTTCACACCTAATGCCCTAAAACCATCTGGTTTGGGAGTCATTGGCTCAACACTGCCACATAGGTCAATTAGAAAGCTTAAGGAACTAAGCATTGCAGAGCCTAATAAAATAAATAAATAAATAAAATAAGAAAAGTATGCCATTGTCGCTCATTCCGATAGGACTTCAGTGAATCTTGAAATATTGAGACTTTGCACATTGAATTTGTTTGGAAGCTTCATAGTCTTGTGGTAGTTCACTTTACACTGTTTAACTTGTGATGCCTCGCTTGCTTGTTGTAAGTAATTAGACTTTAATTTCCAATTCATTGTGAAGATGGAGTTTAATCTTTTAAGCTTGTTAATGAATGAAAATCATGGTTTTGAGTGATGCTTTAATTTTTAGATAACATGAATTGTGCATAATGTTTGTGGGTATCATTTCTGGAAAACCCTCACGAGACTCCACTCGTCCTCTAGGAAATTCCTAGGGGTTTAAAAGGCTTGTTGCATATGCGTAAAGTCGGATTTATCTTTATGTTTTTCAGTTTATTTTCTGTTTTGTATTGCTAAGGGACTAGCAATATGTAAGTTTGGGGGTGTGATAAGCGCCGAATGTTGCACATTCAAGCCCCTTAACTCACATTTGTTAATTCCTTAGCATTGTTATTTGTTTGATTTTGTGTTGTTTTTGTGTTTTCAGGTATTTAATAAAGATGCAAGAAAAACCATTAAATTTGGGTTTAAAGCACAATTTGAGTGGACCTAGAAGATATGATTAAGCTTAATCAATCACAATAGAGGATAGATATGATGTGGTTAAGTTTAATCATAACAAGAAAAAGGATAAAATCGGAATTTCTCCACTTTGAGTCAAAATCGGATCGGATAGAATTTCAGATTTTGAACACGTCTCAGTATTTTGGCCATAACTTTCAGCTCAAATATCGGATTGAGGTGATTCCAGCGCATTGGAAAGATAATTCAATTTTCTACAAATCATGCTGAAATAGGATTTTCCTAAATCGGACTCCGCTATGCCAAAATCGTTCCGCAAGTGAAGGAGGCAAATCTGGACGAATCCTTTTCCCACTTGTACATGGATTGACTCCTAATTCAACTAGGAGAATGAATTCGAATTTTCTAGGTTTACTAGGGCTTCTAGGACTTGTTACTCCCTATAAATAAGCCTCTATGCTTCAAGAGAAGGGACTTAGTTATATACTTAGTTATATACTTAGTTTTAGGTGAAAATAATTCTTGGAGGCTTAGCGAGTCATGAGCTGCTAACCCTTTGTGGGTGTTGATGTAACCTATCCAAGCACAAAATTTGATGTGGTAAATTTGTGACCAAATTTATCAATAAAAAATTAACCACTGCAATAGAACGAATCTTGTAGGATAGGCTATATTGAGGGTGTCGAACCTCAAGGACCTGTAGGGTTTCGTTACTAAATTCGAAGACTAAATTTAACCTAATTAATTAAAAGAGAATTGTTTTGATTTTATTTTCTAAAACTAATTGCATAAAATAAAAGATAATTAAAATAAAAGGAGTGTAGGATATTGACTTCACCTCTATCCGCACAACAATGGTCAATCGATTTAATTCCGTAAATTCATTCTATGCATATTTAAACAAGAAACTACTTGATTAAAGAGTAATAATAATCTATCTATCGTCCACCTAACCACTAAGATGCGGCACGACCATCTTTCCTAGGCATAAACTATAAAACCCTTTAATAAGTTTCATACAATTAATGGAATAGCATAACCCATCTTCGGTTGGCACGGATCGCTACCTAAATTACACTAAACTAGGTGTAGTACGACCTCTTCCCTAGGCATGGCCTATCTTAATCCTATTAATCATATGCCTATTAAACCCATTATATAACCATCATCCCCATAATCACAGAAAATAGGAATGATTTGAGTTCAATAAAAGTAAAATACTTTCTAAGACAAGATAAGAATTTCACAAATATTGATTTTGGAATTTAAGAACAATTGCATTTAATAATTAAGAACATAATTCAATTGTAGCAATTCTCACAGTTATATAATCAATATACATAAATTGAAAGTCTGGAAATTAAATACAATCAAACCATTGTGCTTGGATAGGGTTACATCAACACCCCACAAAGGGGTTAGCTCATGACTCGCTAAGCCTCCAAGAATTATTTTCTACCTAAAACTAAGTATATAACTAAGTATATAACTAAGTCCCCTTTTCTCTTGAAGCATAGAGGCTTATTTATAGGGAGTAACAAGCCCTAGAAGCCCTAGTAAACCTAGAAAATTCGGAATTCATTCTCCTAGTTGAATTAGGAGTCAATCCATGTACAAGTAGGAAAAGGATTCGTCCAGATTTGCCTCCTTCACTTGCGGAACGATTTTGGCATAGCGGGAGTCCGATTTAGGAAAATCCTATTTCAGCATGATTTGTAGAAAATTGAATTATCTTTCCAATGCCGCTGGAATCACCTCAATCAGATATTTGAGCTGAAAGTTATGGCCAAAATACTGAGACGTGTTCAAAATCTGAAATTCTATCCGATCCGATTTTGACTCAAAGTGGAGAAATTCCGATTTTATCCTTTTCTTGTTATGATTAAACTTAACCACATCATATCTATCCTCTATTGTGATTGATTAAGCTTAATCATATCTTCTAGGTCCACTCAAATTGTGCTTTAAACCCAAATTTAATGGTTTTTTCTTGCATCTTTATTAAATACCTGAAAACACAAAAACAACACAAAATCAAACAAATAACAATGCTAAGGAATTAACAAATGTGAGTTAAGGGGCTTGAATGTGCAACATTCGGCGCTTATCAGACACCAATCAATATGAACCAGATGGTCCTGGGTTTAATTCTAAATCTAGGAAGCCCCTGCATTAGGCCCTAAATGTAAAATGAGCCTACAAATGGCCAGCCTAAAAGTCCATTGTAAAATAGGAAATATGGGGGGAGCACCACCTGTTAGGAAACTCCCATGGTAACCATAGTCAACACACCAGTTCATGCGAAAGGAGTCACAACTCACAAGAAGGGAAAAAAAAAAATCCTAATTGTCCAGGCATGGTAAAGAGAGAAACTAGCGCCCATGATAGGAAAGGACAAAAATATAAACTCACGCATAAATCCAGAAATATAGCAATTCTAATCTGCAAACCATAGATGTCCGCTTCCATTTCAGCAATAGCAGCATCACTGATAGAGTCATCCATATCTCTGCCATTACTTTTCACACCCTATTTATATATGTAGTGAAGGAACTCAGATGAACCACTTGACATATTATCATAAAACATGATAACCACTAAACTCTAGTTCCATAGTGAAGTTTTTTACCTCGCATTCAGATCCTAAAGTGGCATTCTCTGCTTCTGATTTTCTAGGAGATGGAAAATCATCACTGGCCTCATCTTCTATACGTGGCACAACTTTTGACGTAAAGGGGATGCCAGCATCTGTGTTACAGAGACAAGCCTCTCCACTCAAAACAACACCTGTGGTTGTCTTCTGAAATAAGGCTACGTAGAAGTGTTATTCTCGTGCAATTTAAAATTTGAATAGAAATTTGTTTCTGCAAACGGAGACATACTTACACAGCTTGGGTCCATGGATTCTTGGTCATCTAATCCCTGAGATGCAACAGTTAGTAGTCCAGGGTACCCATCTGATACTGCTTGAATAGTTAATGTCTCAGTTGTAGCACACTGCTTATCCTTGTCAGAAGTGTGGCTCTTAATTAAGAACTTGGAAGCCATTGCTTCTAATCGGTAATCACAGGAGTGCTCTCTAATGCTATCTGCAGAAGTTTCGGAAGAAATGACTGATGAAGCAGAAATCCCTCCTCTCAGGTTTTGTTGCTTTTGTGACTGTTGTGAGGATAGACAAACACAGGGGAGAAAGTTGAGGTCTGGTAACTTCTCAAGCTCCGTGGCATTATCATGTGATGAAACTTCAACATTTCTCTAGGTGCTTTTTCGATGAGAACAAGTGATATTCCTATCCGTCCAGTTGAACATCTCTTGACCCAGTTCAACATTTCCTTGCAATCTCCTGGTATCTTGGAAGTAGGTTGATTCTTGTATTTATTCATTTGCTGTTTCTCGTTAATTCTTTCTTCACATTGAACTCGCCATTCCGGTGGGAAATTTGACATTGCCAGTGAAGGTGATTTTTCTCTCTCAGTACTCGAGGACAGTGGGGAGTAGCAATTGGATCTCTCACCATATTCCTGCAACTGTGAGTCAGAGAGTGCATGCATTATTTTGTGATGAGACACATCTATATCATTAAGCCCTGGCCGTAAGCCCATCGGATCATCAGGGTAAGAGGAAACCATATCTGAATGGAATGCTCTCTCCTTAAGCATTTTTCGGTCATAGTTAATATCACTTTGACAATATGATGGAGAATGCACAAAGTCTTTACTGGGGCTACGGTGGTGTAAGTGTCTGTCTTGGGATTTGTTAGCCTGGTCAGTTTCTACCAAATATTCGTTAGGATGATGGTAATTTGTCAATGGAGGTCCATGAGGAAGATTATTATAATAACCCATGGCATCAAGAGAGTAAGGATTTTCACAAGGACGTTTCTCGATAACAAATGGAATGATGCTCTGATGTCCATCACCACGTTTCCGATCCCCATAAATTTGCACATTAGAATTCTTAGGATCTCTATGCTGAACTGGAGATATTGGAGGGGTTTGATTGAATGACTTTCTTGGTATCTGAAGTTTAGATAGAAACCGAGAAGCAGGCTTTGAGAACATTCCCGCCAAATTCGAGGAACTTGGACTACAATCCTTAATCTCCAAAGCAAATGCTGATGTAGGAGAGTCTCTATGAAAAGTTGGACTAGAGCTCTTCCGTGGACTTCGGTCCACCGTGGCATTAACAGCAAAAACATACTGATAATCAGCATCACTTGGCTGGGCAGCCCTTCCTTCCATAGAACTTGGGCTCTCGGGTTCATTTGAAGATACAAGAAATATCCGCAGTCTATGAGAACCCTGAATTCTTTCCAGCTCTTGATATTCGTCTATCATATGATAAAGATCTTCATCTGAACAAACAGATATAAGTGCATCTAGATCCTCACCAGGAAGCTGGTATTTGATTGTATGAGGTTGGTTACAAATTGCAGAAATCTTCTTTGTGAGTTCCTCCCAAGTGATGTTCTTCCTGATGGATATAATACGTGTATCTCCACCCACATATCTAAGCTTACCATCGCCTGGCCTTGGTAATATTCTTCCTCCAAAGCTGCAGAGAACTTTCATTTTTCCAGAGAAAGAGCCTTCTGAAAATTCTGTCACATAAGGATAGTATGAATGAGGGGACTCCACCACATATACAGGTGGAGCATTTGGTCCTGGAGTTACTTGATCAGGATTACTCTCATCAGCAAACTTACCAGGAACTTGCCCAATTGCACCATATTCCCAATGGTGTCTGTTTATATTATCAGTATAAGCCTTATTCTCTGCTTTAGTACCAAATCCAGTCACCGGAACCAACTCTGAGAATTCCGAACTGTATTCAGAATCAATTCTCTGTAGCCCAAGAATACCAGTGAGATCCTCATAAACAAGCTGATGGTTCTGATTAAACTTATAATCCACTCTCTTTGGCTGGTCTTCAGATATCACTGGCAATCTTCTCAGAGCAACACGATCCCGCAGAAACTCGGTAGAAAATTCCTCACCTGTCTGTAAGCAAATATTATTTTCATTTCTCTCTGCAGCGATTCTGCCACTTGTTAGAACATACGCCGCATCTTTGTAGAACTGCTGGCCTGAAGTACTAGGAGCTTCACTTGTCATTGTCTCAATTTGTTCTGTAGCTTCATATGAACATACTCTGGCCTTTCATGCCTTACTTCCTCTATGCCTCTACAAGTTTCTACAATGATGCCCACACAATTGTGTTAATATGTACAAACTCAACCAATTGACCTGCTCAAATATCATAAAATAAGCTTCAAATGCTTAATTTCATAATAGCAACTTATTTTGCCCAAAGAATGGCTAAATTGTCAGATATTGTACAGTTTCTTTAAGGGTCACATACATCATCTCCCAATCTTCAACATTAGATCCACATTCAAGGGATCGATCTCCTATAACTTTAAACCTTCGACACCAGGTAATTCAAAGAGTCCCCAATATATATTCACTCCATTATATATACATTTGAAGAAAAATTCATGTCCCCAAGGTCACATGCTTCGTACAATCAACCCATCACATGGGTTTTGCCTTAATTCCACAAAGGAACTTACAGATTCAACTGTGCAAGAATATTCATAACATCGATGATCAATGTTTCAACATAATAAAATAACCACAGGGAACCCAACAATGCAACATCATAAATATATCAACGAAAACACACACACACACACACACACACACCAAGAAAAAACTAGAAGAAAAAAGAACAAAGAACGTCAAAATGTTATTTCCATACAAATAAAATGTACCCAGATTGATAAAATAGAACAAGACATTAAAGAGAGGGAATGGTGAGAAAGGTACCTGCAGCCTGTTTGCGAAAATGTTTGTATGTGCATGGAATTAAGCTCCAAAGGTTGTTACAGTGGTCAAAAATTCAACTTTTGGGAAGCAAAAGAGGAACATGGAGTTTGGATTTGGGTTTTGTTTGTGGGGTGTGTGTTGAGAGAGAGAGAAAGAGAGAGGGAGAGAGAGGCCGTTGCATAAGGGTCGGAGTTCAAATGGGGGCGTCAGACAGCAACACTTTGCTTAAAATAACGCGGCAACGATGGAGGGCTAACTGCTAACTAACTAACTTATAAATTTTATTTTATTTTATTTTTCTTTTGTGTCTCTCAACTATAATTTCTTTTTTCTTGTATCATTATTATTATTATTTAAATTAAAAAAAATTATCATATCTACATTTATCATTTTTATTAACTCAACATTTTATGTCCTCAATATTTACAATAATTTTCTGTATTAATATTAATATAACAAAAATTTAACAACTTAATTTAAAAATCTATATGCCACCTAAAATATTAAGTAATGTTATTCCTCTTACTCATATATTACATCTATTTTACATCGACTAATGCAAACTGTTTTAAGTGGCCTTTTTTTTTATTAATGGCTGAGATGAGAAACTACTTAAAACAAGGCCAATCAATTTGGTTGAAATAAGTATGATAAATAAATGTGAAGATTATCATTGTTTTGAAACTTCTAGAGAATATTGATATAGCCATATAGGAGGTGGGAATACAACAAGGAGTAATACTACTCTTCAAATTGATTGATTTAGACATTTTTTTGTTTTTTACGTGTCTACATAAGGGAAGAGGAGAGATTCAATCAGCACTTCATTTTATCCTTGAGACAATGAGACATGTTTTAAGTGGGTAATGTCAATCATGTAATGTAAATGTGATAAATGTTAAATAGTAACATTATTCTATATATATATAATTCAGAAATAATATAATGTTTTATTTTGTTTTAAAGCTTATTTTTGGAGCAGGCAGAATTGGATTATAATAACAAGAAGTTTGATTAATTAAATTAAACTGATACGGTGATACCCATTTGTGAAATGTCATTTTCTCTCAGAGCAATTATAAATGGTGGTATAGCTTGGCCCAAGGCTGCCCAAGAGTATATAATAAAGATTTCGTACCATGGTCCATGGGCCTATGACCCATATTTGATATTTCTTTGTCTTTGGACTTTGGAGTTGTCTTTTCTATTTCAAGCAAACTGTACACAGATTTAGACCATTAAAAAAAAAAAAAAAAAGCAAACTGTACACAGATTCAGACCCTAAATGGACAGCTTGTTTATTTCGAGAGAGAGATTTTGATTTTTGGAAATTTACTTTACTTTTTTAATTTTAACCCAAAAATTTAAAAATTGACAATACACTCCCTAATGTTTTAAACAATTTTAATTCAAACATTCTATTACTAATTTCGCCTAATTGGACGGAAATTAAAAAAAAAAGCTTGAAGGTAGTTTACGTAATTTAGATTTCGTCCAATTTGACGGAAATTAGTAACAAAAGGTTTAAATTGAATTTTTTTGAAATATTAGAGGGTATATTGTCAATTTTTAAACTTTGAAATTTAAAATTGTAAAATTCCTGAAAAAAGTGGATTTTTTTTTTTTTTTTTTCCTCCAAATTTGTGTGGCAGGCTTCATTTTGGAATCTAGGGACTGCACCGTGTTGACTAGGCCGAGCAAATTAAGGTTGCGTCCAAGTCAACATTTCTTTTCGACTTGGTGGCATAAGAATTTTCATGTGGTTTAGGACCTCTAGCTCTCTCAACCACTTGCTCTTGGTCTTGGTACTCAACATTTTGTGGCCTATTCTCTGTGTTTTCCATTGAAGATAAAGAAGCAATCTGCAGAGGCGACCTACTGTGAGTTTTCAAAGAGGCAAGTAAGTTCCATTACGTTTCTTCTCATTTCTTTCTTCTGGGATTTCTCTCTTCTCTAACGCAGTAAAATATTTAGAAAGTTTTCTGTTTTTTGACTGTCCAAAGTAATTAAAGTAACTGATCATGGTTTATCTGAAGATGGATTATTTCTTTTATGTGGATGTTTGATCTCTTGTGAGCAAAAGAATACCATAAACCGCAGTGGCGGAGCCTAGCACTTTGGGGTGGCATGGCACCCCAATGACTTAATTTTTTTCCTACCAATGGGACTCGTGGCCAAAAAAAAAAATAATAAATAAAAATTATAATACTAGTAATTAAATACAATGAGGAATTGAGTTTAGAATTATGTCAATCTTTAAATGTTTAAATTCTAATAACTAGTATTTTCAATATTTAATAATATTATAAGACCATTTAGATTAGGAATTGTGTTGGCAGGAAATAAGAGAAGAAAGTGAAAGTGAAAGTCCTAATCTAAGTGGTCTTGTAATTTGGATATTTTGGTTCTTAAATATTAAGAATATTGGTTGTTAGAATTTAAACATTTAATTGAGAATTTGACACAATTATGTCAATTCCTCATTGTATTTAAGTACTAGTATTAGAAAAAGAAGAAAAAATTTAAAAGTACCCATTCATTACATGATGCAATAAAAAAAATAAAAAAACCTAGTAGAAGTTCTCAAAAAAAAAAAAAAATCAACGCACTTACAGATAAAATGCACCAATGCATTAAACCATGCACCAATGCATATATTCTTTTATAGATATATATAATGTGTCCTTCACAATATTTGCAATTGAAGAGTTGCATTTGAATGCATACAATCCTTGAAAGAGTATGATGCTTGTTGAATGCATCATACAACGTAGTGTTGTTTATTAAGTAGGACTATGATGCGAACAATATTTGCTTGTTGATGGAGCTGATCCTCTCCTCGTATTCATGAAAAGCTTGCTGGGTTGACTTTGAATGCCCTAGAATGTTGTATATTCAGAGTGCATACCCGATTCATAAGACAAATGAGAAGGCATATGATCCACAGGTGCTTGCCATCGGTCCTTACCATCGTGGCAAGGATGACTTGAGACTTATGGAAGACCACAAATTGCGCTATTTACAACTACTTCTTCAAAGGAGAAGAGAGCAATGTGGAAAACATACAAAGGCCATTAGAGAATTGGAAGGAAGAGTTCGTGAATTCTATGCGAACCCATTAGCCTAACCACAGATGAGTTTGTAGAAATGATGTTACTTGATGGGTTTTTTATCATTGAGTTGCTTCGCAAGCGTACAATGAAGGTTCTAATGGATGAATGTGACCCAATCTTCCAATTGGTTGGATGTTCTATAGCTTAATGCGTGATCTACATTTATTGAAAACCAAATTCCTTTCTTTCTTCTCACTAAATTGTTCAAGATGACCGAGATTCCTAACCAGAGAACAACCTTATTGATGTAGCCATACATTTTGTCAGTCTCATTACCATGTGGAGACCGTGAGTTTATCATGTGATGGATCACTCCAAAACATTAAGCATTTACTTGATTTGGTATATAAATCCACCACTTCACCATATGTAGAAATTGGGATAGATTTGAGTATTGTACATGAGAGAGAGTGGAGTTCGATACCTAGTGCCATAGAACTTCAAGAGGCTGGAGTCAAATTTAAGAAGCTAGAGAAAGGTACTCTTATTGACATAAAGTTCAACAATGGGGTGATTGAAATTCCGTTATGAAAATAGAAGAACGATCAGAATCTATATTTATGAAATGTTGGTGCATATGAGCAATATAGTCAAAATAATCAACTCAAATTCATCACAGGCTATTTGAGCTTCATGGGCTATCTCATCAACTCTCCAAAGGATGTTGAATTTCTTCGTAGACGAGGAATTATTGAAAATTTTTTGGGTGATGATGAAGCTGTATCCACCATGTTTAAGAACCTTGGTAACAATGCCATTGTATTCAACTCATATTTTGCTGAACTTTTAAATGTGAACAAGCATTGCAGACGCCAATGTATGGATTGCGAATTTGAAGCACAATTATTTCAGCAGTCCGTGGGCATTTATTTCATTTCTTGCAGCTGCCTCATTGCTTCAACTTACTTTAACACAGACCATATTTTCCATTCTCTCTTAAATTTCCAAGTCATAAGTACACAATATGATCTTGTCGTTCTCTCAATTGATGTAATATAGTTTTGAACAATATTTTAGCAATGCTTGATCACTTACATGCTTTTGGAATCTTTTTTTGTTAAGCTACAATAATTTTTGGTTGAATTCTAGTGGAGAACGAACTCATAGGTTTTTATTTATTTATTTAGGGTATTTCCCACTTTTGATTTGAGAAATGGGTAGGCAACCCAATCAAAAACCCAACTAGAGATGGAGAGGTAGTCGGAGAACCAAGAAACCGTTGAAAATGGGTCATAAAAATGACTCAACCCATCAAGAGAACAAGAGCGGCCATGGAGGGCTGCTAACAAAGAACACACAAAAGTCTTCAAAAGAAAACTTTTGAACTCTTGCAAAGTGGCTTATGGGTTGCTAGGTTGTAACTGAATACATCTTGTGACACACTAGAAAATTAAGTCTCATATTTGGGAGGATCGTAAAGGTATTTCATGGGTTTCTTATTTAGTGAAATTAGACTATATAATCTTTAAGGAACTTTAATTGTAAGCTAGTCCTTCTGAGGCATGACATTTATGAAATCAGAGCCAAGTTAATTAGTAATATCATGTGATGAACACTACAAAATGACATGAGCCCTAACGAGGATGTCATGGACTTGAGAGTGAAAGATTGTCACATCTTACAAAGTTAAAGTTCCATAACGGTACTTGATGGGTTGTTAATGTGTTGCCTTGAGTAATACATCCCAGATTGACTCTTTATTAAGTAGGACTAGGCTAGATAAGTGACTAGAAAAGAAAAAAAAAAAAAAAAAATCTTATTCTTCTTCTTCCCAAACTCTAAATAAAGAAAAGCAAACCCTTCTCTCACCAAAATGTTCTAATAAAATTCGTGAGCATTGTCCCTACATTGTTTTGAAGCCCCTCTTTGAGTTAGCAAAATTCTTTTAGAAACAAGGAAACAATGAACTTTTATTTATTTATTATTTTTTAACATGTCCACAAGAATTACAATCAATATATGACTCTTTTCTTTGTCTTCCCAAATTTCTCTATTTATTTTGAAACAAAGTTTTACCATCCAGATACGCATCATGGCTGAGGTTGTCCTTTGTCCAAATTTATTTGGATCAATATGGGCTTCATTTGGGCAAACGTTTTGATTAAAGGAAAGAGACAATCTGCAGAGGGTTCTACAGCCAGTCTTCAAACAAGTAAGTTCCTTTACTCTTCAATTCTTCTTCTTCTTCTTCTTCTTCTTCTTCTTCTTTTTTTTTTTTCTTGTGATTTTTCTTGTCTAATATGCTAAAATACTATAGATGATAGTATCACTCTGGCAATATGGGTTTCTATTGATGTTTACAGTCAAAAGTTAATCGTAATTAGAATTAAGGAGAGAAATCTTGAGATAATTATACTTGTAGTCATTAGAGATTCATTGAGATTGAGTAATCTCCATGGTCGTGTTTATATTTCGAATCTAGAGGAAGCAATTTCGATTTCATTCCTCCTAAATTGCTCATACATATCATATCATATATGTTTCTATAAGACCTCTTTAGAAAGTTCTCGTTCTCATATTGACTTTCACCTCCATTTCAACAGAGAATCATGATTTAAATTGATCATATTGGTGCTCAATATCCTAGCACCCGCTATCCATTCCTCTACCATTTTATTTTCTTTTCAACCTTGGTAAACTATTGAAAACCTTGTTGTATTATGTAATTGAAATAAGTAGTTTTGAAGAAAATAGGATGGAACTTCCTATCCCACAACCATGAAAGTGAAATAAATAGGATGCTATAACCCTATCACGAATTACTAATTGGCTATTCAATAAACTTATTGTATTGTATCTCTAAGATGGTGGGAAAATTTAAATGTTAATGAACAAAGTCTTCAGCAGCCAAGTTGTATAAGTAAGAAAAAGGCAAGAAGGAAAGAAAAACTGAATTGATCGGTAGGTGATATTAGGCTTGAACACCTTGATTTTATTAGTAAATGGATATGTAATTATCACTTGAAATTCATTAACATTAATGATTGGTTTTGTGCAATGTATTTGGAACAGAGGCTTGTACAATTTGTGTAGAACATGAGGCCTATTGATGGAATTGATCTTGTACTCATTTGTATCAATGAAAAGCTTTCTCGCTTGACTCAAATAATCTGAGTACTCTTGTATATTTAGAGTGCATACCCAATTAAGCAATGCAAATGAGAAAGCATACGAAACCTACCTTGATTTCCATTAGTCCTTAGCACCACAGCAAGGATGATTTGATGCTTATGGAAGAGCACAAATTGTGGTATTTACAACTACTTCTTTAAAGGGAAACGAAAGCAGTGTCGAAAGATGCATGAAGGCAATGAGAGAATTGGAAGGAAGAGCTCAAGATACCATGCCAAACCCATTAGCCTAACCATTGATGAGTTCATAGAAATGTTGCTTCTTGATAGGTGTTTCATCATTGAGCTAAGATTGCAAAGAAGGATCTAGAAACTTCAGCTCCCGATTGGATTATTCACGACTTTACTCGGCAAAATTTAGGCACATCCACATCAAGCTAGGCAAAATTTAGTTAAATTTAACTTTCAAAGTGTATTTTTTTAGATATAGCTAGTCACTTTTAAAGATTACCAAATATCAAACTCTTTAAATATTTTGCTACTTTTACTAAATATTATTTTTTTATTGTGAAATCAAACTACTTTAACTACCATGAAACCCACTTTTATGTTCACATACATGAAATTATTTTTTGTGCCCAATTATATTTTTAATTCAAGAAATTTTATTGATGAATGCATTTAATGCAATTGTGTTTTTATTTATTTAAGAAGAAAAGTGATTTATTGATTAAGAGCCTTGCTCAGTACGTACAGGTCGCAAATACTAAAAGGAAAGTCATCCTGCCACATAACTTGCCCTACAGAAAGAGCCATCTTCAAGGCTATGTGCTACTCCATTGCCTGCACGAGGCACATGGGTCGCCTTCCATTCCATGCAGTATTGCAACACCTGTTGTGCATCTTGTATGATCTGACCATAACTCCCCAGCCAGGCCTCATCTCAGTTAAGTAAAGTGACTACTTCCAAAGCATCCCTTCTAATACAATGCATCTCAGTTCCATAACGCCGTGAAAGTTCAGCCGCATACCAAGCTGCAATTGCCTCTGATCTTCTCAAATGCAATTGTGTATTTGAGAAAAGGGGAATGCACGTGAATTAATGTTGCTGAATCAGAATTGATGTTGCCAGCAAATCTTTGAATTGATTTTTGAATTTCACAGAATTGGAAAACCAAATACATCAACAGGGTATACTGGGATGAGGAAAAACTGCGTATGTGGGAGTTTCCTTCCTCTTTTCGCCTATCACAAATAACCAACCTTTTACAGATTCAAAAACCCAATCAAACCCATACTCAAACAAACCCATATTTACAATCAAACACATAGTTCTTAACATCCAAACAACCAACCTTTTACAGAATCATTCAGAAACCCAATCAAATCAACAAAAACTTACTAAATCAACAATCAAACCCATACTCAAAGCAAGTAATAGAAATTCTATTTTCAACCAAAAACAAACTAATTTACAATCAAACCCATCCAAAGATGAAATAAAAATAAATACCTGTAGAAAGTTCTTTGGATGGCTGACGGTGGACCTCTCTCTTTGGTTGTGTGACGAAAAGAGGTAGTGATGATCTCTGAAAAATGGAATGGGCTCGATGGCTGACGGTGGATCTCTATGTGGTTGCATGATGAAAAGAAAATGGAAGGGAAGAAGGAGGGATGTCTGGAGCCTGGAGGGAAAGAAATAGAAAGGAAAGGAGAAAAACGAAATGGCGGCAGAGTGCAATAAAATAATATAAAAATATTTTAACATTTGCTTTTGGTCTCTTTATATTTGAAGAGGAAGTTTGAAGATATTAAATTTAACTTTTGATAGCTAGCTTGATAAATGGGATTTTTGTAGGTTTTGTTAAATTTTAGAGAAATGTTAAAATAAAGAGCTTGATGTGGATGCTGCTACCTCCGATCGCTAAAAGCTAGGCATCTCCGGGCATTATTCAGTATTTTCAACGCATCAACATGGTGTTTCCTTAAGCCACCAGGGTTGAGGACGTCAGACGCAAGAAGATCAAGTACTAGGACGGAGCCCGAGCATTTCACCTGTCCCCTCCCAAGTGGGTCCTTCTCCAACCAAAATAGCGTATCGGTTGTTTGAGGCGAAGAAAATCTTTGACAACATTGAAGACAATGCTTCCGGTGTTTCAGACTGGTTTCGTGTCGAGATGGCGATCTCAGGCACCAAGGCCTTGGTTGTTAAAACCAGCATGGAGGTGGAAGGTGAGTGGTTGAAGCTCCTTGAGAGCTTTATGATATACCCGTAATTCCAGTCGGCTTATTGCTACCCTCGACGCAAGAAAGCGGAGACAATAACAAAGATAGCACATGGGGTACAATTGGTGAATGGCTAGACAAGCAAGAGAAAGAATCAGTGGTTTATATAGCACTCGGAAGTGAAATTCAACCAAGATCATCATTCATTATGATCTGCATTTCAGTATATGAAACAGACAGTTAAACATAGACTCTAGATTTTACTTCCTTGTTTGCTAAAAACAAAGGATTAATTTTGTAAGAAGAAGAAGAAGAAGAAAATCAAGATAGAAACAGGAGAACAGATTCAATCTCAGGTTATAGGGTTGTACTTTTCAGATTATGGGTTGTTTACCGGAAATCTGAATTTTCTTATCTACCATGACCACTAAAAACCATATACAGTGAAGAAAAAGAAGAAATGAAATTGGTAGTTCTGTACTATGTAATCAGGGTATAACTTCGTTTGTTACATGAAATAAGCTATTTTCTTTGACAAGTACAGGATTTTTTTTTAATTTTTTTTTAGACAATATCTTAAAGATGGATAGTTAAATAAAACTCAGAAAGAGAGAAATGTTGAAGACAGAAACGACAGCAGTAAATAACGAGGGGTATAAGATACAACCTAGCTAGATCCATATTAGTTAAGAAGTCGAATGGTATTTGGCTGTCATAATGCATCAGCAGCGTTTCATTTGCTTAGTACTCTAGAGAAGACAATTATTTAGATGTCATTATTATTCCATACGTGTAAACTGTAAAGCAGTTGCTTTAATTAACTTGACAAAGTGACACCAATCAATATGAACCAGATGGTCCTGGGTTTAATTCTAAATCTAGGAAGCCCCTGCATTAGGCCCTAAATGTAAAATGAGCCTACAAATGGCCAGCCTAAAAGTCCATTGTAAAATAGGAAATATGGGGGGAGCACCACCTGTTAGGAAACTCCCATGGTAACCATAGTCAACACACCAGTTCATGCGAAAGGAGTCACAACTCACAAGAAGGGAAAAAAAAAATCCTAATTGTCCAGGCATGGTAAAGAGAGAAACTAGCGCCCATGATAGGAAAGGACAAAATATAAACTCACGCATAAATCCAGAAATATAGCAATTCTAATCTGCAAACCATAGATGTCCGCTTCCATTTCAGCAATAGCAGCATCACTGATAGAGTCATCCATATCTCTGCCATTACTTTTCACACCCTATTTATATATGTAGTGAAGGAACTCAGATGAACCACTTGACATATTATCATAAAACATGATAACCACTAAACTCTAGTTCCATAGTGAAGTTTTTTACCTCGCATTCAGATCCTAAAGTGGCATTCTCTGCTTCTGATTTTCTAGGAGATGGAAAATCATCACTGGCCTCATCTTCTATACGTGGCACAACTTTTGACGTAAAGGGGATGCCAGCATCTGTATTACAGAGACAAGCCTCTCCACTCAAAACAACACCTGTGGTTGTCTTCTGAAATAAGGCATACGTAGAAGTGTTATTCTCGTACAATTTAAAATTTGAATAGAAATTTGTTTCTGCAAACGGAAACATAGTTACACAGCTTGGGTCCATGGATTCTTGGTCATCTAATCCCTGAGATGCAACGGGTAGTAGTCCAGGGTACCCATCTGATACTGCTTGAATAGTTAATGTCAGTACTGCTTATCCTTGTCAGAAGTGTGAGGATAGACAAACACAGGGGAGAAAGTTGAGGTCTGGTAACTTCTCAAGCTCCGTGGCATTATCATGTGATGAAACTTCAACATTTCTTTCTAGGTGCTTTTTTCTGTGATGAGAACAAGTGATATTCCTATCCGTCCAGTTGAACATCTCTTGACCCAGTTCAACATTTCCCTTGCAATCTCCTGGTATCTTGGAAGTAGGTTGATTCTCGTATTTATTCATTTGCTGTTTCTCGTTAATTCTCTCTTCACATTGAACTCGCCATTCTGGTGGGAAATTTGACATTGCCAGTGAAGGTGATTTTTCTCTGTCAGTACTCGAGGACAGTGGGGAGTAGCAATTGGACCTCTCACCATATTCCTGCAACTGGAATGATGCTCTGTTGTCCATCACCACGTTTCCGATCCCCATAAATTTGCACATTAGAATTCTTAGGATCTCTATGCTGAACTGGAGATATTGGAGGGGTTTGATTGAATGACTTTCTTGGTATCTGAAGTTTAGATAGAAACCGAGAAGCAGGCTTTGAGAACATTCCCGCCAAATTCGAGGAACTTGGACTACAATCCTTAATCTCCAAAGCAAATGCTGATGTAGGAGAGTCTCTATGAAAAGTTGGACTAGAGCTCTTCCGTGGACTTCTGTTCACCGTGGCATTAACAGCAAAAACATACTGATAATCAGCATCACTTTGCTGGGCAGCCCTTCCTTCCATAGAACTTGGGCTCTCGGGTTCATTTGAAGATACAAGAAATATCTGCAGTCTATGAGAACCCTGAATTCTTTCCAGCTCTTGATATTCGTCTATCATATGATAAAGATCTTCATCTGAACAAACAGATATAAGTGCATCTAGATCCTCACCAGGAAGCTGGTATTTGATTGTATGAGGTTGGTTACAAATTGCAGAAATCTTCTCCGTGAGTTCCACCCAATTGATGTTCTTCCTGATGGATATAATACACGCATCTCCACCCACGTATCTAAGCTTACCATCGGTTTGCCTTGGTAATATTCTTCCTCCAAAGCTGCAGAGAACTTTCATTTTTCCAGAGAAAGAACCTTCTGAAAATTCTGTCCCATAAGGATTGTATGAATGAGGGACTACACCACATATACAGGTGGAGCATTTGGTCCTGGAGTTACTTGAGCAGGATTACTCTCATCAACAAACTTACCAGGAACTTGCCCAATTGCACCATATTCCCAATGGTATATGTTTATATTATCAGTATAAGCCTTGTTCTCTGCTTCAGTCCCAAATCCGTCACCGGAACCAACTCTGAGAATTCCGAACTGTATTCAGAATCAATTCTCTGTAGCCCAAGAATGCCAGTGAGATCCTCATAAACAAGCTGATGGTTTGATTAAACTTATAATCCACTCTCTTTGGCTGGTCTTCAGATATCACTGGCAATCTTCTCAGAGCAACACGATCCAGAAACTCGGTAGAAAATTCTCACCTGTCTGTAAGCAAATATTATTTTCATTTCTCTCTGCAGCGATTCTGCCACTTGACAGAACATACGCTGCATCATTGTAGAACTGCTGGCCTGAAGTGCTAGGAGCTTCACTTGTCATTGTCTCAATTTGTTCTGTAGCTTCATATGAACATACTCTGGCCTTTCATGCTTTACTTCCTCTATGCCTCTAAAAGTTTCTACAATGATGCCCACACAATTGTGTTAAATGTACAAACTCAACCAATTGAATTGCTCAAATATCATAAAATAAGCTTCAGAGGCTTAATTTCATAATAGCAACTTATTTTGCCCAAAGAATGGTTAAATTGTCAGATATTGTACAGTTTCTTTAGAGGGTCACATACATCATCTACATTAGATCCACATTCAAGGGATTGATCTCCCTATAGCTTTAAACCTTCGACACCAGGTAATTCAAAGAGTCCCCAATATATATTCACTCCATTATATATACATTTGAAGAAAAATTCATGTCCCCCAAGGTCACATGCTTCTCGTACAATCAACCCATCACATGGGTTTTTGCCTTAATTCACAAAGGAACTTACAGATTCAACTGTGCAAGAATATTCATAACATCGATGATCAATGTTTCAAAATATTGAAATAACACAGGGAACCCAATAATGCAACATCATAAATATAGCAACGAAAAACACACACACCCCAAGAAAAACTAGAAAAAAAAAGAAAAGAAAGAAAGAACAAAGAACGTCAAAATGTTATTTCCATATAAATAAAATGTACCCAGATTGATAAAATAGAATAAGACATTAAAGAGAGGGAATGGTGAGAAAGGTACCAGCAGCCTGTTTGCGAAAATGTTTGTATGTGCATGGAATTAAGCTCCAAAGGTTGTTACAGTGGTCAAAATTCAACTTTTGAAGCAAAAGAGGAACATGGAGTTTGGATTTGGGTTTTGTTTGTGGGGTGTGTGTTGAGAGAGAGAGAGAGAGAGAGAGGCCGTTGCATAAGGGTCGGAGTTCAAACCAGGGCGTCAGACAGCAACATTTTGCTTAAAATAACGCGGCATGAATTTAGGAACGATGGAGGGCTAACTGCTAACTAACTTATAAATTTTATTTTATTTTTTCTTTCTGTCTCTCAACTATAATTTTTTTCTTTCTTGTATCATTATTATTTTTAAATTAAATAAAAAATTATCTTATCTACATTTATCATTTTTATTAACTCAACATTTTATGTCCTCAATATTTACAATATTTTTCTGTATTAATATTAATATAACAAAAATTTAATAACTTAATTTAAAAATCTATATACCACCTAAAATATTGAGTAATGTTATTCTTCTTACTCATATATTATATTTATTTTACATTGACCAATGCAAAGTGTTTTAAGTGGCATTTTTTTTTTTTTATTAATGGCTAAGATGAGAAGTTACTTAAAACAAGTCATGTTAATTTGGTTGAAATAAGTATAATAAACAAATGTGAAGATTATCATTGTTGAAACTTCTAGAGGATATTGATATAGCCATAAAGGAGGTGGGAATACAACAAGGAGTAATACTACTCTTTAAATTGATTGACGAGACATGTTTTAAGTGGCATTTCATTGATATAACCACCTAAAACATGTCATGTCAATCAATGTAACATGAATGTGAAGAATGTGTTATGTGTTTTATGTGTTATGTGTATAAATAGTAACATTACTTTAAAGCCCTAAATTAAACTGATACGGTGATGCCCATTTGTGAAATGTTATTTTCTCTCAGAGCAATTATAAATGGTGATATAGCTTGGCCCATGGCTGCCCAAGAGTATATAATAAAGATTTCATACCATGGTCCATGGGCCTATGACCCATATTTGATATTTCTGTCTTTGCACTTCGGAGTTATCTTTTCTATTTCAAGCAAACTGTACACAGATTCAGACCCTAAATGGATAGCTTGTTTATTTCGAGAGAGAGAATTTGATTTTTAGGGAAAATTTAATTTATTTTTTCAATTTGAACATCAAAGTTTAAAAATTGGCAATATATCTCTTAATATTTCAAAATTTTTTAATTCAGACCTTCTATTACTAATTTTCGTCTAATTGGACGGAAATTAAAATAATAATAATAAAGTCTAAAGGTAGTTACATAATTTTATAGATTTTTCTCCAATTTGATAGAAATTAGTAACAAAATGTTTAAATTAAAATTTTTTAAAACATTAAGAAGTACATTATCAATTTTTAAACTTTGAAACTCCTAAAATTTAATGGGATAAAGTAGATTTTTTCCTTATTTTTTCTTTATAATTTATATCCAAATTTGTGTGGCAGGCTTCATTTTGGAAACTGGGGACTACACAATGTTGACTAGGCTGAGCAAATTAAGGTTGCGTCCAAGTCAACATTTCTTTGGCGACTTGGTGGCATAAGAATTTTCATGTGGTTTAGGACCTCTCTCTCAACCACTTGCTCTTGGTACTCAACATTTTTGTGGCCTATTCTCTTTGTGTTTTCCACTGAAGATAAAGAAGCAATCTGCAAAGGCGACCTACTGTGAGTTTTCAAAGAGTTAAGTAAGTTCCATTATACGTTTCTTCTCATTATTTTCTTTTGGGATTTCTCTCGTCACTAACGCAGTAAAATATTTAGAAAGTTTCCTGTTTTTTTGACTGTCCAAAGTAATTAAAGTAACTGATCTTGGTTTATCTGAAAATGGTGATTTCTTTTATGTGGAAGAGTTGCGTCTGTTGAATACATATAATCCTTGAAAGAGTAATATCATTTATGACAGGTTCTCTGCAACATATATAGTGTTTCTTCAGAATGATGCTGCTTGATGGAACTGATCCTGTCTCCGTTAGTATTCATGAAAAGCTTGTTGAGTTTGTATATTCAGAGTGCATACCCAGTTACGCAAGACAAATGAGAAGGCATATGAGCCTCAGTTGCTTGCCATCGGTCCTTACCACCATGGCAAGGATGACTTGGGGCTTATGGAAGACCACAAACTGCGCTATTTACAACTACTTCTTCAAAGGAGAAGAGAGAGAAATGTGGAAACATACATTCAGGCCATTAGAGAATTGGAAGGAAGAGTTCGTGAATTCTATGCAGAACCCATTAGCCTAACCACAGATGAGTTTGTAGAAATGATGTTACTTGATGGTTTTTTTATCATGGAGTTGCTTCGCAAGCGCACAATGAAGGTTATAATGGATGAATGTGACCCAATCTTCCAATTGGGTTGGATGTTCTATAGCTTAACGCGTGATCTACTGTTATTCGAAAACCAAATTCCTTTCTTTCTTCTCACTAAATTGTTCGAAATGACTGAGATTCCTAACCAGCAGAACAACCTTATTGATGTAGCCATACATATTGTCAGAGTCTCATTACCATGGGGAGACTGTATCAGTTTATCATGTGATGGATCACTCCAAAACATTAAGCATTTACTTGATTTGGTATATAAATCGGTCACTTCACCATCTGTAGAAATTGGGATAGATTTGAGTATTGTACATGAGAGAGAGTGGAGTTCAATACCTAGTGCCATAGAACTTCAAGAGGCTGGAGTCAAATTTAAGAAGCTAGAGAAAGGTAATCTTATTGACATAAAGTTCAACAATGGGGTGATTGAAATTCCACTTATGAAAATAGAAGAACGATTAGAATCTATTTTCCGAAATTTGGCGGCATATGAGCAATATAGTCAAAATAATTATTTCAAACTCATCACAGATTTTGTGAGCTTCATGGGCTATCTCATCAACTCTCCAAAGGATATTGAATTTCTTCGTAGACGAGGAATTATTGAAAATTTTTTGGGTGATGATGAAGCTGTATCCACCATGTTTAAGAACGTTGGTAACAATGCCATTGTATTCAACTTAACATTTTGCTGAACTTTATAGAAATGTGAACAAGCATTGCTGCAGACGTCATAATGTATGGATTGCGAATTTGAAGCACAATTATTTCAGCAGTACGTGGGCATTTATTTCATTTCTTGCAGCTGTCTCATTGCTTCTACTTACTTTAACACAGACCATATTTTCCATTCTCTCTTAAATTTCCAAGTCTTAAGTACACAATATGATCTTGTCGTTCTCTCAATTGGTGTAATACAGTTTTGAACAATATTTTAGCAATGCTTGATCACTTACATGCCTTTGGAATCTTTTTTTGTTAAGCTACAATAATTTTTTGTTGAATTCCAGTGGAGAACAAACTCATAGGGTTTTGTTTTTGTTAAGAAAAAGAAAAAGGAAATAAGAAAGCGAAATACGGGAAGGGAAAGGGATCAAGTAGGGTATTTCCCACTTTTGATTTGAGAAATGGGTAGGCAACCCAATCAAAAATCCAACCAGAGACGGTGAGGCAACCAGAGAACCAACAAACTATCGAGAATGAGTCCAAAAAAAAAAAAAGAAAAGAAAAGAAAAGAAAAAGACTAAAACCATCAAGAGAACAAGAGCGACCTAGGTTGTAACTAAATGCACATCTTATGACATTCTAGAAAGTTAAGTCTCATATTAGTGGGAGGATCGTAAAGGTGTTTCATTGGTTTCTTATTGAGTGAAATCAATTAGATAAGATTTAAGGAACTTTAATTGTAACTAGTCCTTTTGGGGCATGACATTTATAGAATCAAAGCCAAGTTAGTTAGTAACATCATGTGACGCTAGAACAAGGATGTCATGGACTTGAGAGTGAGAGATTGTAACATCTTACAAAGTTAAAGCTCCATAACGATACTTGACGGGTTGTTAATGTGTTGCCTTGAGTGCAACATCCCAGATTGATTATTTATTAAGTTGGACTAGGCTAGATAAGTGACTGAAAAAAAAAAAAAAAAAAAAAAAAAATCTTATACTTCTTCTTCCCAAACTCTAAATAAAGAAAAGCAAACCCTTCTCACACCAAAATGTTCTAATAAGATTTCCCTGTTTATTTTGAAAATGTAGTTTTACCATCCATCAGAGACGTCACATGGTAATTTATTTGGATCAATATGGGTATCATTTGGGCAAAGGTTATATATATACTCCACAGGTGCAACTGGGGGGCATTGCTCAAATAGCCCTACTTCACACTATCTGACAAGGAAAAAGGATCCTCTCCATTTGGACTGGAGACGATCCTCTTGCTGGTGGGGTGTGTGTTGAGAGAGAGAGAGAGGGAGAGAGAGGCCTGTATTTCAGTCTCTAACAAGTAATTTTTAACTGTAGACTGTAGTAGTCTTTATTAAAGGCAAAGAGACAATCTGTAGAGGGGATCTGTGGTCAGTCTTTAAACAAATAAGTTCCATTACTCTTCAATTCTTCATTTTTTTTTCTTTCTTGCGATTTTTTTCTTGTCTAATATGCTAAAGTACTATAGACGATAGTATTTCACTTTGGCAATATGGGTTTTCCTATTGATGTTTACAGTCAAAAGTTAATCGTAATTAGTGTGGAAAAATACGGTGTCCAAAAAATAGGAACAACCAATTTTCAAGTAGCGCAACAAAATTACACTAGCCCAAGGACTCACAACCAAAAGTAGAAGAAAGATCAAAACTATATGGGAAAATATACTTCTTACTTATGAAATATTACAACAACGGAAAAACTTGGGTTGGACCACACTTGCACAAGATAGGAGAAGGTTTTGGTAAGATATGATGGAATGAGAGGCTAGGAAACATGCCTAGGGTATATATAAGGGTTAGGAAGGGTTCTAGAGTATTCTCACACTTAATTAACAAGATAGGTGTGACTTTTCATGAGACCAAGGAAGAACAACGAATTTGGCTTAGAAATGATAATAATGTCTCATGGAAATGTGTAAGGTTGTCTTGACAGATGAAATTGGTTGAATGAGGGTAATGGTGAGGGTAGTGGTGGTTAGATGACCAAGGTGATAAGGTGGAAATGTTAAGAATGACAAGAGTCATCCATCATGTGCAAATGAGCCCACAATAACTGACATAAAAATCCTCACTACAACACTCAAAACAAGAAAATTAATAACTATGGATTCTAGAAAATACACTTTAAAATTTAACACTCCCCCTTAAAGTGATTTTCTAGAAATGATACGAAGCTTCACTCTTAGGAATTCAACTAGCCTTGTATCTATCAACATAGTCAACTTCCTTCTGTTTGACTTTGTAAACCCATTTGCTAGTAATAGGCTTCACTTCCTTAGGCTTTGACACAAGATCCCATGTTTGATTTTTATGAGAGCATTCATCATCATCATCATCCCTTAACACCTGTAGCTTCATCAAAACTAGAAGGCTCACAATCATCAATAGGATTAGCAAGAAAACATGAGTTTATACTTACAAAATTTTGTCTCTCTATACCGAAAGCAATACCACTTTCCTCTTAGATCTCCTAAGAGGTGGTACATTTTCTACTTCCTTATCACCTTGTTGACCTTCTAGCTCATGGTCATCAACACAACTCCCCCTATTTGATTTCTCCCCCATAGGAGAAGAAGAATGAGAAGAAGAAGAGCTATCCGATGGCATAAGAGCATTAGGCGATAATGGTAAACTAATTTCTCTATGTGGCTCATTGTGAACACTAGTATCACCACTAGTACTTCCAAAAATAGCACCTTCTGCCTTATAATATGAAGAGACTTCATCAAATACAACATCCCAAGAAACGCAAAATTTATGGGTCTCGGGATCCATGCACTTCCACCCTTTTTTTCTTTCATCATAGCCAATAAAAATACATTTCTGAGCCTTGGCATCCAATTTAGTTCTTTTTGCATCCGGCACATGAACATAACAAATAGAGCCAAAAACCTTGAAGTGCTTGACACTAGGCTTTTCTTCAAACATTAACTCATATGGTGATTTCATGTTTATCGGGCTAAGAGGCACCTGATTAATCACATAAGCAGCACATGCCATACCCTCCGCCCACAAAGCTTTGGGTAAGTTCTTTGCATAAAGCCAACTCCTGCAAGTCTCCACCAAGTGCCGAATCTTCCTTTCCTACACCATTTTTTGTTATGTATATGCACAAGAAAGCTCCTTCGGATGCCTGTTCTTGACAAAACTTGTTAAAATTTATAGAAGTGAACTCTCCCCATTGTCGATTCAAACCTTTTAATCTTCTTGTTGAGCACGCTTTCCACTGCTTTGAACTCTTTGAACCTAAAGAAAACTTCGATTTCTCTTTCATAAAATATACCCAAGTAAACCGTGTATAATCATCAACAAGAACAAGCATATAAAGAGAACCCGAATATGATGGTGTAGTGCAAGGCCCCATCAAATCACCATGAATAAGCTCTAAAGGTGATTTGCCATGAAAAAGACTTGTCAAATGGAAGACGATGTGCCTTACCATACGACAACCCTCACATACTTCATCACTACCAAAGGTAGTCAACATAGGCAACCCTTTCACCAAATTTTTAGAACCATAGCTTTTAATTTATCCATGCTAAGATGTCCCAATCTAGCATGCCAAATTGATGCTCCATCATTTGTACTCATTTTATCAACATAGGAAACTGTAGATGCTAAAACAAATAAATCTTTTAATTCTCTTACCAGTATGAATGACATCAGCATCCAAAATTTGATATTCTAAGAAACTTCACATCCTTTGGCCCAAACAAGACATAGTTACCAGATCAATCAACAAGCATTGACCACCAGAAGGGGTTCTTTTCATTCGGGAACTTGAAACACACTTTTAAGTGTGATTTTGTCATCTCCATCGCCATCGATAGTCGACTCCTTCCTTCTCAATAGGATGAATGGAATTGTCTGCTGTGACGATTGCATCATTTCCTTTGTAATCTCAAAAGCTTGAAAATTTGGATTCATCGCCAATAAGATGATGCCCACAACCTGAATCAACGACCCAATCATTTTTAAAATTGACTGATGACAAGGCATCAACCTTAGTGGTTCCTGCCATAAAGCACTTTCCCCACTCTTCTTCATGTTTAGATTCCCCTTCCTTCTTGGCTACAAATCCTTCTTTGAATTCCACATGGCAATCTTTCTTTATGTGTCCAAGTTTACCACATCGATAACACTTGACACCTTTTTTATTTCCATATCGCTTCTCGAATGATTCTCCACCATCTCCATGCTTGCTAGAATCATCATTTTTACCTTTGTCTTTTTCCTTGCTGAAATATTTCTTTTTGTTTGAAAAGAGAGCATCACTTTCATTTCCCGAAATGGAACATCCCGCCATTTGTCTAGCCAATGATTCTTGTGACGTGAGAAGACTTTCAAACTCTACTAAGGTGGGTTGAACAGCCCAACCTTGAATAGACGTAACATAGGGAATATACTCCCTCTTTAATCCACGAATAATATGCCGCTTCATTCGTGCCTCCGATATAGGTTCTTCTGAATCAAGGGCTGAAATCTCTGAACAAAGATTTTTAATCTTCAAGAAAAATTGAGAAATAGAGAGATCACCTTGAGTTGTATTTGCCAACTCGTTCTCCAATAGTTGCAATCGAGCAACATCCTTTTTATTGAACAACCCATCAAGGTTAGTCCAAATCTCACCAGCTGACTTACAGCCGATGATATGCTCAAATAGCCCATGAGAAATAGATCTCTTCAAGATAGATTCCGCCTTTGCATTCGCTATCCGCCATTTCTTCAAGTTATCGACATTCTCCGGAGTATTTTCCGGACGATTCACATCATCACCACCAACAACCTCCCATAAGTCTTCCCCAACAAGACAAGACTCCATGCACGACCTCCATATCTTGTAGTTAGAATGGTTGAGCACTTCAACCCCAAAATTGTTAAAGCGTCCATCCGAATCCATTCTCACGCCACCAATTGATCTTCTTCACCAAGGATGAATCACTACCACCCTTGAAGCTCTGATACCATGTGGAAAAATACGTTGTCCAAAAAATAGGAACAACCGATTTTCAAGTAGTGCAACAAAATTACACTAGCCCAAGGACTCACAACCAAAAGTAGAAGAAAGATCAAAACTATATGGGAAAATATACTTCTTACTTATGAAATATTACAACAATGGAAAAACTTGGGTTGGACCACACTTGCACAAGATAGGAGAAGGTTTTGGTAAGATATGATGGAATGAGAGGCTAGGAAACATGCCTAGGGTATATATAAGGGTTAGGGAAGGGTTCTAGAGTATTCTCACACTTGATTAACAAGATAGGTGTGACTTTTCATGAGACCAAGGAAGAACAACGAATTTGGCTTAGAAATGATAATAATGTCTCATGGAAATGTGTAAGGTTGTCTTGAAAGATGAAATTGGTTGAATGAGGGTAGTGGTGGTTAGATGACCAAGGTGATAAGGTGGAAAGGCTAAGAATGACAAGAGTCATCCATCATGTGCAAATGAGTACCCCCCCCCCCAATAACTTACATAAAAATCCTCACTACAACACTCAAAACAAGAAAATTAATAACTATGGATTCTAGAAAATACACTTTAAAATTTAACAATTAGAACTCAGGGAGAGAAATCTTGAGATAATTATACTTGTAGTCATTAGAGATTCACTGAGATTGGGTAATCTCCATGGTCGTGTTTATATTTCAGAATCTAGAGGAAGCGATTTTGATTTCAGTCCTCAGCTCAAATTGCTCATACATATCATATCATATATGTTTCTGTATGATCCTCTTTAGAAAGTTTTCAGTTCTCATATTGACTTTCACCCTCCATTTCAATAGAGAATCTTGACTTAAATTGATCATATTGGTCCTGCAATATCCTAGCACCCATTATCCAGTCCTCTACCATTTTATTTTCTTTTTCAACCTTGGTAAACTATTGAAAAACCTTGTTGTATTATGTAATGTAATTGAAATAAGTAGTTTTGAAGAAAATAGGATGGAACTTCCTATCCCACAACCATGAAAGTGAAATAAATAGGTTGCTCTAAACCTATTACGAATTATTAATTAGCTATTCAATGAACTTATTGTATTGTATCTCTAAGATGGTGGGAAAATTTAAATGTTAATGGGCAAAGTCTTCAGTAGCCAAGTTGTATAAGTAAGAATAAGGGCAAGAAGGAAAGAAAAAACCAGACTGACTGGTAGGTGATATTGGGCTTGAACACCTTGATTTTATTAGTAAATGGATATGTAATTGTCAGCTTGAAATTCATTAACATTAGTGATTGGTTTTGTGCAATGTAATTGGAACAGAGGCTTGTACAATTTGTGTAGAACGTGAGGCATGTTGATGAAATTGATCTTGTACTCATTCGTTTTGATGAAAAGCTTGCTCATTTGACTCCAAATAATTTGGAGTACTCTTGTATGTTTAGAGTGCATACCCAATTACGCAACATAAATGAAAGCATACGAACCTGCATTGATTTCCATTGGTCCTTGGCACCACGGCAAGGATGATTTGATGCTTATGGAAGAGCACAAATTACGCTATTTACAACTGCTTCTTCAAAGGAGAAACAAAAGCAGTGTAGAAAGATACATTAATGCAATGAGAGAATTGGAAGGAAGAGCTCGAAGATACTATGCCAAACCCATTAGCCTAACCATTGATGAGTTCATAGAAATGTTGCTTCTTGATAGGTGTTTCATCATTGAGCTGTTTCACAACTTCGCAAAGAAGGATCTAAGGATGAATGAGACCCAATTTTCCAATTCGGTTGGATGTTCTATAGCTTAACGCGTGATCTAATGTTATTCAAAAACCAAATTCCATTCTTTGTTCTCACTAAATTGTTCAAGGTGACTGTGGTTCCTAACCAGCAGGACAACCTTATTGATCTAGCCATGCTTCTTCTTCTTCTTCGTTGCAAAACATGTACATTACGCATCTTCTTGCTTTAGTACATAAATCCCCCATTCCCCCACATGTAGAAATTGGTACAGGTGGGAATGTTGTAGATGAGAAAGAGTGGAATAATATACCTAATGACACAGCTTCAAGAGTCTGGAGTCAAATTCAAGTAGCTAGAGAGAAATGGTGGGTTTTACATCAAGTTCAATGATGGGGTAATAGAAATTCCACTTTTGAAAATAGAAGATTGATCAAAATCTATCTTCCGAAATTTGATAGCATATGAGCAATATAGTAAAAAAAAAATAATAATAATAATCATCTCAAATACATCACATATTATGTTACCTTCATGTATTGTTTCATCAACTCTCCAAAGTGTTTTTTTTTTTTTTTTTGAAATGAACTCTCCAAAGTGTTGAGGACAAAAGGAAAGCAAGTTGCCCGGGTGAAGGTACACCTGGGCAACCCACTCTCACACCGGAGCAGCCCACACCTTGGTGACATGAGCTGCCAAATCACTCAGGTAACAGCCTATAACCGATAGAAAATTGGCACCGAAGACATTCAGAAAGGACTCACAATTTTAAGGAAGATTGTAGAACTCCTAGAACACTCACTTCTCATTAATTCATGGAACCTCTTCATACTCCATGTTTCATGGCGGCTTGCCTCCTGCCAATATGAACATCAGTACAACCTCATGCTCTTAATTCTTTGGAAAAAATTTACTCTACTCCCTAAAGTTTCAGGAATTTTTTAATTTTAATTCCAAAGTTTTAAAATTGGCAATTTATCTCCATGAAGTTTCAAAAAGTGGCAATTTAAACCCTCTGTTAATATTTTCAGTCAAATTAGACGGAAATCTGTGAAATTATGTAATTACCCTCAGGCTTTTTTTTTTAAAAAAAAAATTCCTTCCATTTAGACGAAAAAAGTTAAGGGGGAGAGGGGGGGTTAAATTGTCACTTTTGAAACTTCAGGAAGATACATTGCCAATTTTGAAACTTTGGGGTTTGTAGTGAGTGCACTTGTGAGTGTTGTGTCCCACATTGAGAAAATATAAAAGAAGAGAGTAGTTAATATACCTAAGTGGACCTTAGCCTATTAGCTTAAGCTTTTGGGCTAAAGTTGTGTTCAATTATGTATATTAATGTGCTCTTGGTATAAACTCCATATCGCTTTAATCTCCAAACAAATGGTATCAGAGCTAAGGTTAATTTTCTGGGATGGGTGTCTGGACACATCAGGTTTAGAGTTGTGCCCTTTTTCGCAACTCTTGACGTGAGACACTCTTGGAATGTAGAAAAACTCACAAGCAAGGGGGAGTTTGGTCAATGTGATGAGACTCACAAGTGAGGGAGAGATTGTTGTGAGTGCACTTGTGAGTGTTGTGTTCCGCATTGAGAAAATATAAAAGAAAAGAGTGCTTAATATACCTAAGTGGACCTTAGCCCATTAGCTTAAGCTTTTGGGTTAGAGTTGTGTTCAATTATGTATATTAATGTGCTCTTGGTATAAACTCCATATCGCTTTAATCTCCCAGCAGGGTTAAAATTGAAAAACTCCTGAAAGTTCAGGAGGGTAAAATAAATTTTTTCCTAAAATATATTACAAATAAAATCCCTACATTTTAATTGTCTCACATTGATATATAAACAGAAACCAAAAGAAGATAAAAAGAAAGTTAAATAGAGAGAGAAATAATTTGGGAACCTTTTGTTTCCTTCATTAAAACAAATAAATGCATTACAAATAAAACCTCTACGTTTTAAATGGCTAAACTTGTTCACCATTTAAAACGTCACGTATCGCAATTTTAGGCACTCTCTAAGAGGACCGGTTCACTCACAAAAAAACATAATTTCAAGACATGTGTCACAATTCTACGTACTCTCTAAGCTAAAACTCGACTTTTATATATATATATATATATATATATGATGATAACATAATTTCGTAATAATGTTTAGTAATTCAATGACTTAAATGTCTCCTCAGGAAATCTGTTTGCCGAGCTAGAGTCATATATGTTGAATTTGAATAGTTTTATTTTATTTTAAATTTTTTAATAAATAGGTAAGAAATGGTGACCAACTATGATTAATCTACTTGGACGTGATCATGATAACACCTATCCACTGAAAATTGCTTAGGAGGGACCTAGATAGCGAAGAGCTGCATATGCTAACTCAAGACCAATTAAGTCATAGCTTGACCCAACCTTAACAAAATATTAGTAAAATCTGAGGTGACTAATATTAATCAAGAGTGAGTGATTTCTATTTCGTAATTCCTATTTCGAGTTATGAACGATTTTCTAGTACGAGCCTAGCCACATATAAATTATCTTCATACTATTACTAAACCACTGCCACTGATGGTGAATTTTGTTATGGGAATCGCCTTATTAGAAGTTGCTTATTATGGGTTTCTAATAATGTTCTACACATCGATGGAACTGCCAGCTTATTTTCGATTTCGAAATGAAACTATCTCATTCATGAATCTGATATTGCAATTTCTACTTCTTCTTCTTCTTCTTTTTTTCTTTGGTGGCTGTCTATCATTTAATTTGGAACCTTTGCTTAGTCAATGGGGTATATCTCATAGACTTTCGTATCCACACACATCAAGAAAATAGGCCTGTGAAAAGAAACCATTGTCACATCGGAGAAACAACCCTAGCCCGTCCTCTTCCACTAAAATATTGGTCATATGACTTTCAGAAGGTATGGTTATAGCAGTAAGGAGCCTGACAATTCAGACTAAACAAGACCCAGTTATCGGGGAAGCTACGGGAGCGATTTATACAGTTGAGTTTGGACGTGATATAGGTGTTCAACAGATTACAAATGGGATGCTCTAATTGTGGTTTGTTAGAATATTTTATTCTCTATATTTATTGTTTTCCTTATTAGAGTTTATTTCTAACCTTAATTAGTCTAGAGTTTTTTGTCTGACACTCTTAACCTCTCTATATAATGAGGTCTATGTAATCATCATAGAAATATCAATAAAGAAGAGATGTAGTCTTTACGTTTGCTTCCGCTCTCTCTCTTTTCTCTTTTTTTTATTTGTCTTTCATATTTTAGTAGTTTATATTTATAATATATTTAACATGGTATCAAAGCTACGTCTATGTTATCATCTCAGAAATATCAATATAGAAGAGATGTAGTCTTTACCACTCTCTCTCTTCTCCGTCTCATTCTTTCGCACAATGTTCGTTCATATTTATTATTTTAACATGGTATCAGAGCCATTTTTTTTTTAACACTATTCAATTTATCTCATATTTCTTTTTCCCGAAAAAAAAAATTGTGGTTAGTCTCCATCAATGCCGTCGCACTATACCAACACACATCTACTGGAATCACCAAGCCTCTTCACCGTCACTGTAGCTGTGCTGCTCTCTGCCGGCATCCCAACAACGGCTCCGGCATTGTGAACCTCCTTGTTGCCCCTGCACGCCACGGCCAACTAGTTCGCCGACCGTCATCCCCACCACTGTTAGCCCTCATCTCCAACTTCCATTGCCGTCCATCTCCTCAGTGCATCATGCAGCCCCATCCCTGCCACTGCGATCGCTGTCTCCGGCTTTCGTGCCATCTAGTCACCCTCTCCGACCACCTACACACGCCGGCCATCATCAATTCGAGCTCTCCACTGCCGCTGACAGTCCTCTGGTCTCCTTTCATAGTTGCTGGCTTTTGTTCCTTGCGCCACACCAACCCACCTTCACACACATCACACTAGATTCCAGCCCGCAGGCTTCACTTGCATGTGCTACACTGGATCGCAGCCCTGCAATTCCATCAGCTTAGATCACACCAGAACGCAACCCGCAATTGCACCTATTATGCACCACACCAGATCCCTATCTGCAGTCGCACCTTTTGTCGTGCCACACTAGATTGCGCCCCCTAAGGTCCTACATCCTTTTGCTGCGTGCATCACACCAAATCACGCCCTTTCAATCACAGGCTTATGGTGGATCTGCCCACACCATATTTGAATTCAGCCCGTTGTCGGCCCATTTTGGATTTTGGCCCGTTGTCAGCCTCTTTTGGATTTTGGCCCATCATCGGCCCCTTTTGAAAAAAAAAAAAAAAGAAAAAAGTTATGGAGAAGAAAAGTCGGTCCAAGTGGACCGCTTTACGCGCATCATGCGCTGGTTAGATTCAGTGTATCGATCTGATAACCGCTCAAGTGGGCTCATTTTCCTTTTTATGTTTTGACCCTAATCAGCCTAGGCCTGTTGTCGGCCCTTTTGAAGAAGAAGAGGCGGTCTGAGAGACCACATTATGCACCCCACGCACCAGTCAGTTTCGATGCGCCGATCTGATAACTACCCAAGTGGGCTCATTTTCCTTTTTATGTTTTGGCCTTAGTCGGCCCAGGCCCGTTGTTGTCCCTTTTGAGGAAGAAGAAGGGTCTGAGAGACCACATTACGTCACGTCTTGGTCGATTCGGTCGCCAATCGAATTTGCCTTTTATTTTTGGCCCAAGTTGGCCTTGGCCCATCGTCGGCCCCTTTTGAATCTGCATTCACCAGCCACCTGCCGCCGTCATTGGTCGCCTGCCAACCTCTATCTTCTCCAGCAGTCTCCACCATCTATGAACCGTTTCCTGCCTCCGCCACTGCTGTCATCATAATTTCTAATTTCAAACTCAAGGTTGCAGAATATTCCACCTTGAGTTTGAGGGGGGATGTTAGAATATTTTATTCTCTATATTTATTTTTTTTCCTATTAAAGTTTATTTCCTACCTTAATTAGTCTAGGGCTTTTTGTCTGACACTCTTAACCTCTCTATATAATGAGGTTTATGTAATCATCTTAAAAATATCAATATAGAAGAGATGTAGTCTTTACGTTTGCTTTTGCTCTCTCTCTTCTCCCTCACATTCTTTCACACAATGTTCGCTCATATTTATTATTTTAGCATGGTTAAAGCACTTCAAGCTAAAACAGAGAATTTAAGCTCATACATACTCCTTATTGAAGACGTACACTAGATTGCTCTAAAGTAATTTTAGAACGGCTGAAGTCAAACACGTGAAGAGGATTTTCAACAAAGTTGCCCATGGGCTGGCTAGAGAAGTAGTCAAAAATTGTTTTGATAATATTTGGATGGAGGAGACACCCCATGTATTTCTGAAACTATTGTTTTAGAGCATTTAGCTCTTGTAATTTAGAGTTTTATAACTCTGGATTTTTTGTGTTTAATGAAAAGCTTCAATTTTCTTCCAAAAAAAAAAAAAGAATCTCTTTTTTTTTTTTTAAATAAAAAAAAAAAGATTATCCATTTCAGTGCTTGGTAAATAAGATCATAATACCTCTATCTATATTTCCCTTTTTTTGACGGCATCAATATATCCCTTGATTTTATAGGCTTCGTTGGGATTAACAATATCATATTTAACGTAAGTGAAAAACGCTAAACAGATAAAATATCACAGTTTATGCGGAATTAACGGATATTTAATCTAAGCAAGCAATCACCAAAATATGAACAATCAAACACAAAGTTTTGGTGACGAAGAGAAACCAATTAGAAAGCAGATCTAATTGTAAAACCTCTAGGGTAAACCCGAAATCACTATCAGAAAATTATCCGGAGATTACGAGACACTAGGAACACTTACAACCCTTTGCAAGACCTTGGCTCTGTAAGATCGACAAACCTCAACTTCGTCTCCTTGCTCACAATCTTCTTCAACGTGATTCCTTTAGGATCCTTCCGATAGACTTCTCAATTCGCTCACAAACAAACTAACAAATATCCTCTAAGAGGAACAACAAGGCTCACAATATTTCTCTCTTTAATTACCCTCTCACGAACTCTGGGGTGAAAATCCGTACCTCTAACATTCTATAGAGGTGTATTTATAATAGCCCCAAAAACCTAAACCTAGGACACGGTTAGAATCCAAATAAAAGCTATTACGGTAGGTAGCGTCCGAACGGGAAGATTGGTCGTCAACGGTCACTTGAATATACATGGAAAATGGGCTTTGTGAATGGTCCGTTCGACGGTCATATGGGCGTTCGGACGGTCACTATGAATATACATGGAAAATGGGCTTTAGGAAGCTGTCCGTTCGACGGTCATATGCGTTCGGACGGTCACTATTCTGATGTGGAAATTTCTAGGTTTCCATCGCTTTCTTCGTCGCATTCTTCAATCTTGGCAACGGGATGCTTTTAGTATTGAAGTACTTGATTGCATCCCGTCCGAACGGCAATGAATCCCGTCCGAGCAGCTTTCTTTTCTTTTCATTTTGATCACGAAACTTAGCCAATACTTCAAACTAACAAACTCCCCTTTGGCAATTTCGGGAACAAAATCATTTCCCCCAATAAACTCCCCCTTTTTGTCACAAATTGACAAAAGGTAACATGTTTCCTGAAACACTTAACAAACGCATCAAGGCACATGTGGAACAACAAAAAATAAACTCAACTCATGAATAAAAATGCAAAGAGATAATGCATAATCATGAACAATAGAAACTCCCCCTCAATATGTGACTCAAAAATCAACAAGAAACTGGAAATCAAACCATGTTTCTCCCCCTCAAAAGTCAAATGAACACACATGATACACCCATAAAAATCTCATGAAAATTCAGCAATGAATAACCCAAGCATGCTCCAAATATACAAAATATACATGAGATTTGAAGTGACAACCAGACATTGAAATTGTTTAACTCAAGCCGAATAAAAATGTTTCATCCAACCCATGCTTGTGTGTAGTGTGTGTGAGCCATCAAAAACTTGGAGTTTCACCACCATGAGGTTTTGACAAGTATCTCAGATCAAAAGTCAAACCTTATCATACTAGGGCCTAGCCACTCTCATCCTATACATTTCTCATTGTAAAACAATTTGCACAAGTTTGACACAGTGAAATAAATTCCTTTTGGAATGTGATCTTTTGATTCATTTGTTTCACTATTTTGTTTCTTTTTCTCTATGAGAAAGTGTCCTTAAACATGTAGTGCTTATCACAACCGAGAAAGCAGGAAATTTTTAAGCCCTAGGTTCAACTAGCAAATGGTCAATTTGAAACAAATACTAGTCAAAAACCTCATATGGTTACCCAAAAAAAAAAGCTTAAATGTGCACAAAAAATTAAGCATAGGCAAAACGTACCAGGTAAACTCAGGCTTTAGGTAACCACAATAACAAGTCCATTTAACAAAAGTTCATCTCATGCATACTAAGAACATTCCAAGGCGCAAGGAATTAAATCCATAAAGGCAACATGAGAATTTAATGGACAATCTAGGTGCATAAGACAAAAGAAGAAAACAACTAACTAAACATATTTTTGTCTTTTTGAAAATTTTAACAACAAAAAAATGCACACAACAAAAAAAAAAAATTAAACAAAACAAAAAATAACATGCTCTAGGAATCTCAAGGATAAGCAGGAAAAACAATCCTAGGCATGTTATTGGCTCACCTAAAATAAGGTGAGTTCATTACCACTCCCCTCAATGGGTGAATGGTATCATCCTTCCTAACCCACACTTGAGTGATCTTAGGTCTAGGTTTATGAATTTTTCAAACAGGTCTAACCTAGATAGCACTCCTTTCATCATTGTGACCAAACCCTCACAATCTATCCTAGATCAGAATTTTTATTCTTCTGCACATGAGTTTTCAAATTAAAAGCGGTGAATTGAATGTGACCCACTTTTCCACAATGATGGCATGTAAGGACAAATCTTTGAGCAACTCTAGGCCTAGGGTAAGATGCATGAGATACAAGAGAGTTTTCTTACCTTTCTTACCTTCTTGAGTGAACAGCTGCTGGCTTTTCTTCACTGAAGATTTTCTACTTCATGGTTTAACAAACACAATCTTTGAGCGGTGGTATGGTTAGAAGAACAAGATGCTTTTATCAAATCCTAAACCAGATCTATCACTAGAGCGCTCGAGCATGCAACATTTGATTAAGCTTTTCACTAGAGAAAGTACTCAAGTGATTTCTAGTTTCAATCAGATCATTTTGGAGGGATTTATTCTTAGCAATTAACACATGATTTTCAGATTTTAGAGAATTGCAAACAGCATGTGAATCACTCAATTCTTTCAACAAATTATCCCTTTCAAGTTCAAGATTCTTGACATCCTTAACAAGTTTTAGGTTAGAATTTCTAATTGTAGAAAAATTTTCCTGCAAATTGTTAAAGGAGTTTTGAAGGCCTATTTGATTCATTATCAGAAGCAGACTTATCATCTGATTGATTAGAATCATCAGAATCATAGGAAATCCCAAAAGCTACATAATTAGGGGAATCATCAGGAACCTCCTCATCAGTGTCACTCATGGTAATATTGAAAGCCTTTTTATCCTTTGGCTTTATTACCCATGGGGGTTACACAATCCTTGGGCCAAATGACCATAACCAGAGCACTCATAACATTTTGGACCACGTGGGTCTTTTCATTTCTATCCTTGTAACTCTCTTCTAGCTTTTCAAGTCTCTTGGGAAATCTATGCCTATACTTATGGTACGCTAGCGCCAATGCTATTTTCTCATCATCCTGGTTCCTCATCGATGACTCATCGTAGTTCTTTCTAAGAGTTCTAAGGGCAAGATCCTTATAATTCCTAGGTTTAGACAAAGAAAACTCATAAGTTTGTAAGGCACCAACTAACTCTTCTATCCTCAAGGTCTCCAAATCAAAGTGCATGACTCAATGGTCATACCTTCATTTTGAATCTATCCGGGAGTGATCTCATAACCTTTCTCACAATCTTAGTGTCGTAAACTTTCTTTCCTAGATTTATCATGGAGTTTCTAATTTCACTAAGTTTACCAAAGAAATCATCAAAAGTCTCATCTTCTAACATTTCAATTCTCTCAAACTTAGAAACTAACATTTGAAGTTTTGTAGCTTTAACAAGATTTGTTCCTTCATAGGTAGTTTCTAGAATCTCCCAAGCATCTTTAGCACTATCACAATTTGAAATTCTAGAGTGCTCAGAAATTGCTAAGAACAATGCATTCATAGCTTTGTCATTCGCCACACGAGATTTGTTTTCAAAGAAGAGACCATTCAGTCGCTTATCCGGAGTTTGAAATCCAGATTCAATAATGCATCAAACGCCTATTGATTTTAAGAAAAATCTCACACGGACTTCCAATAGCCATAATTAGTAGGCACAGAATTAAGGGTTTGAGACATGTTAGAAAACAAACAAGGATCACACTGGAATTTAATCCAAACAAAGTGAACTCCGCTCGATACCAATTGAAAACGCTAAATGATAAAATATCACAGCTTTATGCGAATTAACGGATATTTAATCTAAGCAAGCAATCACCAAAATAACAATCAAACACAAAGGATTTTGGTGACGAAGAGGAAACCAATTAGAAACCGATCTAATTGTAAAACCTCTCCGGGCAGCCAAACCTGTGAAATCACTATCAAAAAATTATCCAGAGATTACGTACACTAGGAACACTTACAACCCTTTGCAAGACCTTGGCTCAGAAGATCGACAAGCCTCCAACTCGCCTCCTTGCTCACAATCTTCTTCAACGTGATTCCTTTACCGGATCCTTCCGATAGACTTCTCAATTTACGCCACAAACAAACTAACAAAGATCCTCTAAGAGGAACAACAAGGCTCACAATATTTCTCTTTTAAGTACAGCCTCTCACTTAACTCTCTGGGGTGAAAACTGCACTCTAACATTCTATAGAGGTGTATTTATAATAGCCCCACAAAACCTAAAACCTAGGACACGCTTAGAATCCAAATAAAACCGTTATAGTAGGTAGCGTCCGGACGGGAAGATTGGCCGCTCGAACGGTCACTTGAATATACATGGAAAATGGGTTTTAGGAATAAAGGTCCGTCGGACGGTCATATGGGTGCTCGACGGTCACTATGAATATACATGGAAAATGGGCTTTAGAATGGTCCGCTCGACGGTCATATGGGCGCTCGGACGGTCACTATTCCCGGCGTGGAAATTTCTAGGTTTCCATCGCTTACGCCGCATTCTTCAATCTTGCGCTGCTCAAGGCGTCCGAACGGGATGCGAACGGATGCTAACGGGCTCGCGAACGGAGCTCGGGTTTTAGTATTGAAGTACTTGATTGCATCCCGTCCGAACGGCAATGAATCCCGTCCGAACGCTTGGCTCTTTTCTTTTCATTTTGATCACGAAACTTAGCCAATACTTCAAACTAACAGTAAGCACATCAAAGAACGGATTTGTATGTTTCACTAGAATTGACCTTCATCAACATGCATGTAAAGGACTTCTAATTTTTCTACTGAATTTTACTCGATTTTATTTGATGATATATTGATATTGGCATTTGGTAGCAAATCTGTCAGAAACTTCCCAAGTTAATTATCCTAACCAAAACCCAAAAAGAAGATATATAGAATGAAGTTTTGTATGCAAAGAGGGCATGGGCATAGACCCCAATCCAAAGCAAATAAATTGTCAACCTCCAACATCCAAACAAGACATAATTCTTCCATTGAGGAGAGGGGTGGTTGCGCAATCATTTCTGTCTTCTTGGACTGGTAGTGCAGCCACCTTTAATTAATTGGGCTGGTTGCGTGACGGCACTTTGCGTTCACCCTTCTCCATTAGGGTTGGTTGTGCTGTCACATCTATCTTTTTTTTTCTTTTCTTTTTTTTAAATGGTAAGTCAGCCTCCAAACCTAAAAAGATAACCATGTTTTCTCAAAATGCATTTATAAAAATTGTCTCCAAGAGGTAGTTAATTGGCTGATACCACGCTTAATGAAGCAAATGTCACTAGTTCGAATCCCCATCCCCTCTCTAGTGTGGACATGTCAAAAAAAAAAAAAAAAAACACTTATAAAAAGGTGTTATAAGTACTTGGAAAAGTGTTTTGGGTTAAGAAGTTAATCCTTTGTTAATTGTTTTAAAAAAGTGTGTTTTTTCTTTTCTTTTTTTTTAAAAAAGTTTTTGACACGGCCTTAAAATCGCAAAACCATTTTTTAAAATGCATTCATAGGGAAATATGAAGCAAAGTCATGCTCCAAAAAGGGCCAATTATGGGCCAAAATAAAAGTCAACAAACGATCCCGAAAATGAAGCCAATTATAGGCTTTAAATAAAATGAGCTTGTGTTTTAAATAATATACTACAAATGCCATACATAATACATTATGCCAATAAAAGGTTGAAAGATCGAAGAGTTAAGGCTAAAATAGGGCTAAATTTTAAACAATACAAGGTCGAAATAAAATTGAGCAAACAAATGACCAAAAGATGAGGCTAAACTGGACCAGACATATGCCTTTTGGCTTTTCGTTTTTTTTTTTTTTCCTCTACGCCTCGCATGTTTCTGAGCACACCACTTTCGGAGTAAACCTTGTGTCTCCTGCACAACAAATTAACCAAAGCCTCTATTTTTATTTATTTATGGAGAAAATTTATTTTACCTGAAGTTTTAAGAATTTTTCAATTTTAATCTCAAAGTTTCAAAATTGACAATATATCCCCCTAAAATTTTAAAAAGTAGCAATTTAAATCCCTTGTTAACTTTTTCTGTCTATTTAGACAGAAATTAAAAATAAAAAAAAGCCTAAGGATAATTACATAATTTTATAGATTTCTGTCCAATTTGATCAAAAATATTAACGAGGGGTTTAAATTGCTACTTTTTAAAATTTCATGGGGTAAATTACCAATTTTAAAACTTTGGAATTAAAATTGAAAAACTCTTCATGAGGGATAAATTGAATTTTTCTCTTTATTTTATTTTTTTTTTTTCTTGGTGTTCTTCCAATATTTTTTTGTTCTTACATCAAAATGATATGTAAGAAGGATGGCGATGGACTCAAGCACTTGATTAGCCAGTGAATGGCCGTGTCTTTCGCAGTCAGGGCCAAGACATAATGGAGCGTGTTCAGACTTTCATACAAAACCCATACCGTTCCATCCTTCAGAGAAGAGCCTCAACCTCAAAAATATCGTGACGGGAATTTGGCCATGCATGAGTTGAAGACAAAGTTCAAGAAGTTCTCAGGAGAGGAAGTTGGGTTGTTGCCGGCGAGGACAAGGATATTTTCTGGGTAGTGCTGGAATCATGTGGTGTGGGTCGGAGAAAAGCTTATCTCCAACTTGTTAGAAGACAAAATCTAATCAAATCAAGCATATCTAGATAAGGCAACAATCTCATGATTTTTTTCTCCATGTTTCATGGGATTGTATATTAATATTAAAAATATTATGTTATAGTTTTTTATTATTTTAGGGTTATTTACTTCCTTATTGATTCTAAGTTTTCTTTAACCTACTAGGTTTATCTTTCCTTAGTCTACTATGTTACATACCTATTACTCATAGCCTCTCTATAAATAGCTCTCTATAAATAGAAGTCTCTATAATACTCTTCAATAATTCAGTATTCATACAATATAATCCATTACATACTTTTGGTCTCTCTCTTCTCTCTCTCCTTGTTCCACTTTTTATATATTTAATTTAATATATAAATTTTTATATTTTATCATGGTATCATAGCCTAAATTGACTAACATCGTTCTTGTTCCTTTTTTGCTGTCCCTTTAAGTGATTTCTTCAAACACTTTGCCCGCTCTCTCTTAGTCATCCCATTTAAATCAAAATCATATATTCAGGTATTTTTTGGTTTTTGATAGTTTGTGGTGAAATTTGACTATCCATTAGTGGTTTTGCGGCGAGATTTGACCAGCCCTTGGTAATTTGCAGCAAGTTCCGACTGCCCCTTGGTGTTTTTACGGCATGATCCGACTGCCCTTAATGGTTTATGTCAAGATTCAACAGACAAACATCAGCCAATTATTTGTTTAAACTATCAAATTGATAGTAGTTCCTACCATCAGTTTGCAGGGGAGTGTTATAAGACAAAATCTAATCAGATCAAAGCATATCCAGACAAAGCAACAATCTCATGATTTTCTCCTCCATGTTTCATGGGATTGTACATTAATGTTAAGAATATTATGTTATGATTATTTATTATTTTAGGGTTATTTACTTCCTTATTAATTCTAGGGTTTCCTTAGCTTACTAGGTTTATCTTTCCTTAGTCTACTATGGTATTTGCCTATCCCTCTTAGCTAGGGTTGGGTATCGGTTATATCGGTCCTATTAATAAGGTTACACTTGGTCGATAATTATCGGTTAATCGATTCCGACGATTTTCATGCTAATCCATTCGGTCGTATCGAATCGGTTAAATCAGTTGCTTAAATCGGTTTTTGTTAGCTTTTTATTGGGCCTTTTACTGATTGCTAATTTGGCAAAAAATTAGTTATTTTGGAAGCCCAAATACTTTTTGTTAGGCTAAAATATAAAATAGCTTATTAAAAATTAGTTGTTTTAACCCTTTTGAGGGCCCAAATATATGTATATATATATTTGGCAAAAATAACTTATTGAAGTTTTTTTTTTTGTTTTTTTTATATTAATCAACTACACCTTTTGTATATTATAAAATAAAAATCAAAGGAGTAAAAAGTATAAAATTATAAAAAAATTAAAAATCCTTATCGGTCATATCGGTTTTTCGATAGCAATTTTTTAACTGACCGATTACCAACCTATAAGCTTATCGGTATAAAATTTTTAACTGATTACAGTTGTAGTTAATATTAGTTCGGTTAACTTCAGTAATTGATAATCGGTTAATCTGCCCACCCCTACTCATAGCCTCTCTATGAATAAAGATCTCTGTAATACTTTTCAATAATTCAGTGTTTATAAAATATAGTCCATTACATACTTTCGCTCTCTCTCTCTTCTCTCTCTCTCTCTCCTTGTTCGACTTTTTATATATTTAATATATAAATTTTTATTATCACAACTCACAAGATATTTTCTAGGTACTGCTGAAATCGTGTGGTGTGGGTCTGAGAAAAGCTTATCTCCAACTCTCACACACTAGTTTTTGGCAATTCAATATGAAAGAAACATATGGGACCACGAAGGAATTAATTAGGACAACAGCAAAAATAGGAACTTGCGTCCACTGGCATTCGCCACTCCTGAGTTGAAGACAAAGTTCAGGGAAGTTCTCAGGAGAGGAAGCTGGGTGGTTGCCGGCGAGGACACGGATATTTTCTGGGTAGTGCTGAAATTGTGTGGTGGGGTCGGAGAAAAGCTTATCTGCAACTCACAAGATATTTTCGGAGTACTGCTCAAATCGTGTGGTATGGGTTGGAGAAAAGCTTATCTCCAACTCTCACACACCAGCGTTTGGCAATTCAATATGAAAGAAACATATGGGACCACGAAGGAATTAGGAAAACAGCAAAAATAGGAACTTACTTCAACATATATATATATATATATATATATATATATATATATATATTAGAAACGAATCCATTAAATTTTCAAAAAATAATTGTTGAAAAATGGTTGAGAGAATAATGTGTAACATATTTCATTTTTTTTAGTGGCGGAAGAGAAAAGAAAAGGGTGATCACTCGCCACTAGTTCTGATAGGAAAGAAAAGACAATTAAATAGAATATCAAATCAAATACACTAAAACTATATCTCATAATTTTGAATACATTCAATTATAACTTAAATCAAATCCCATAATATATTTATTCTTAACAGTTTGAACTAATTAGTTTGACTCCCAATGTATTTAGCGCACTTAATTACAGCATTCATAATGAATTTTATACTTCAAGCTTTTCTCTAAAATTTTCAGAAATTACACCATTTAACAAATTTTCTACTCAATGTTAAATTTAACTCTCGTTCTCTAAAGGCAAATTAATGACTTTATTTTTGCAAAGAGTCCAAAAGTTATTTCCATCAATAAAATAAAATTTTTAGTTAAAGTTGAGAAATATTTAGAGATTTTAATGTTTAATGGTTTTGAAAAGTGGTTAGTTAAATTAGTTAAAGCAGACTTTTAGGATTAAATTCTAAAAAAATTATGAAGGACTACTTATTGTGAATGCTCTTAAAACACCTTATTTTTCTTAGAGACATGTTACACATAATTTTTTCAACAATTTTTCAACTATTCACTTCTACAAATCTAATAAGTTTAGGATTTGTGAGATTATATGAGTCCTAAATAAATTAAATTATGAATCCACTCCGTCCCTATTTTAAAATGAGTGAAAGGTAGGAGGAAAAATAATTTTTTTCCTTTTTTTTTTTTTTAATTTTTTAATTGCAATTTCTATATCAATAGTCAAGTAGACAATGAAAGAAGTAGTCATAATAAGGACGAAATTTTATCAGGAGTGTCGTATCATAGTGAGACAAGATCACATGGCCATGGCTACTGATTAAACGTGTTCACATATAGGAAAAAGGGTGTAGGACATGCATGTTTGGTTGTTGATCAGAAATTAAAACCAGGTAAGCAACAACATAGGTGTTCTCACGTCACATGCTGATGCAGATAGCAAAGCTAGTTCCTTATAAAAGCCACTAACTATAGCCGTCATGTGTCTTGTACGTATTTATTCTATGCTTCAACGTTTTGATTAAAGGCCAAGATACAATCTGCAGAAGCCATCTACAGTCAAGTCTTTACACAAGTAAGTTTCAGTACCCTTCTTTCTTTCTTTGTTTTCCTTCTCTAACATGCTAAAATATTGTAGACGATTTCTTTTTTCTAACTATCATGTTCTGTAATTTGAATTTGTCAAAATTGTACCGAACATGTCCGGCAACAGTATTGGCTCTTGGAAAAGACTAAACCACCTAGACTTTTTAGTTGTCACTCATAAAAGCAAGATGGCCTGCTTTAAGATCTATTTATTTATTTATTTAATAATAATAATAAGGAAAGCCGGGAGAAGGTTATAATCGAGCTCGAGCTCGAGTTCAAACCCTCAAACTCGAGCTCGAGTCGAGCCCAAAGCTCGAGCCCGATTCCTTAAAAAAAAGTAAATACAAACAACAAAACAGAACGAAAAACAGAAAAAAGTGGAGGCTTGGGGGAGTTCCGGTTGGTGCGTGAGAAACACGCGCCGGCTTCTGGTGGTCGGATGGTAGCATAGCTGGTGGCGGCTGAGAGCTGGAAGGCCCAGGATCCGGATGAAGTGGTGCACTGATGGATTTGACTTCCTGAAGCATATAGATCTAGTTTTTAAAATAACAAATCCAAAAACATCACAAAAAAAAGTAGATCAAGGGCAGAGATGCTCGTGAAAGACTGAGAGAACGAGAGAGAGACTGAGGTGCGACGGAGGAAGAGAGGAAGATGAAGCTTATGGGTATGGAGGAAAGTAGGAAACGAGTAAGAGGGGGAGAGAAAGGCTGGCGGTGACCGGAAAGAAGCAGGAGGAAAAAAGAACTAAGAGTAAAAGTATTCTGTGTTTAAATTGACAGCCTGACTAATACCAAGGCCCAAGGCTAAAACCAAGGGCTGATACCACGAGCTAATAGCCTAAAACCACAGTGGTATATAATATATCATCGGTGGTGTATAATATAATTTATATAAATATAAATATATATTATATAAATATATATAATATATTATATATAATATATATACGAGTTTATACGAGCTAATTTACGAACTTAGTCGAGTTGAGTCGAGCTTGCTTCATTTAATATTCGAGTCGAACCCGAGCCGAACTTATGCGAGCTAAGCCCGAGCTTGTTCGCGAAGCGTTTCACTCACTTAACACCCCTAGCAATGATAGTATGTGGGAGCCTTAATGTCATTTTTTTAAGTTTAGAGGCATTGATTACAAAATGAATGATAGATTAAGAGGTTAAAGTATATTTTTCCCTATTTTTATTCATGCTAACATTGGAAAATGTGAAAAATATTTTCAAAAAAATTTTATGTTAAAACAAACAAAAAATAGAGACGGACTTGACTTCTTTGAGTAAGTATGTGTAGAATCATTACTAAAATGATTATTTTAAGGAAAAACTTCACTTAATCCTTTTTCGCAATTATCCCCACAAACTTTAAAAACTTTAAATTTAATATGTCAAACTTTAAAAAGTTTGCGATTTTACCAATACAATTAGGGTTTAAGATTAAATAATATGGAGTAAAGGGACATTATAGGTGAAGTGTCCCTTATGCCCTTGTATTTAAAAATTACTTAAATAATTTAAAATTCTAGAAAGAAAAAAAGAATGGAACCCACGGTAGCCAAGCAGCAATTTCTTAAATAATTTTAAAACAGTGTCATTTTGGGTATTTTAGCAAGCTCCGTTAGAATTTAAAAGAAAAAAAAAAAAAAACCCTAAAGCAGTAGTGACATTGCAAATTTTTAAAGTTTGATACACTAAATTATGTATTTTTTAAATTGCAGAAGCACCGAAAGTTCTCGGTTCAGTGAAATTTTTTCTTCTTTTAATCTAGTGTGCATAAATAATGATATGTTGGGCATTGACTTGTTATATTGATACAAGTTTAGACTAATATGATTCTTTTACTCTTTAATCTACTGACCATATTAACATGTTCAATGTGTTACTCTCAACTTCAGTTTATTACATTTCAGATCCTATAAAGAGTTTTAAATTCTCATATTGAGTTTCACCCTCCATTTCAACTGAAAATCATGATTATTAATGTTCATATTGGTGCTGCATCCTGTCACCCGCCATCCACTCCTAGCATTTTATTTATTTTTTATTTTCCTTTTCAACCTTGATAAACAATATAAACACCCTTGTCGTTTTATGTTATGTCATTGAAGTAAGAAGTTTGAAGGAAATAGGATATATCTTCCTATCCCATTACCATGAAAGTGAAATAAATATGTCCCTACAATCCTATTACTAATTAGCTATAAAATAAATAAAAGTCGCTCTAAGATAATGCTTTGAAAATGGGAACTAACGAATGTAAATGTGAATGAGCAGAGTCTTCAGCAGCCAAGTTGTATAAGCAAGAAAAAGGGCAACAAGGACAGAAAAAAAAACTAAACAGACTGGTAGGTGAAATTGGGCTTGAACACCTTGATTTTATTAATTAATAGTCAGTTTGAAATTCATTAACATTAGTGATTGGTTTTGTGCAATGTCTTTGGATCAAACAGATAAGACTTGTACAATTTTGTTTAGAACATGATAAAGTTTGATCCTGTCTCAATTCGTATTCATGGAAAGCTTGTTGGGTTGACTCCAAGTGATCAGGAGTGCTGTATATTTAGAGTGCATACCCAATTACGCAGCGTAAATGAGAAGGCATACGAACCTCAGCTACTTGCCATTGGTCCTTACCACCGTGGCAAGGATGGCTTGAGGCAGATGGAAGAGCACAAATTGCGGTATTTACAACAACTTCTTCAAAGGAGAAACGAAGACAGTGTAGAAGAATACATCAAGGCAATGAGAAAATTGGAAGGAATAGCTCGAAGATGCTATGCAGAACCCATTAGCCTAACCACGGATGAGTTCGTAGAAATGATGCTTCTTGATGGGTGTTTCATCATTGAACTGTTTCGCAGGTTCGTAAAGATGGATCTAAGAGATGAACATGACCCAATCTTCCTATTGGATTGGATGCCCAATAAATTATTGCGTGATCTAGTGCTATTCGAAAACCAACTTCCATTATTTGTTCTCACTAAATTGATAGAGATGACTCAGGTTCCCAACCAGCAGGAGCTGCAGGACAACTTTATTTTTTTGTTCATGCTCTATTCCAGAGTCACAATATTAGGTTGTGGAGGTCGTAGCTCTGAATCACTCCAAAACATTGGATATCATCTACTTGCTGTGGCACGTAACATTGGGAATCAAGGAGAAGCCCAAAACATCGGATATCATCTACTTTCTTTGGCACATAAATCTGTCACTCCACCATATGTAGAAATCAGTACAAGTGGGAAAGTTGCAGAGTGGAATTCGATACCTAGTGCCACAGAGATTCAAGCGGCTGGAGTCAAATTCAAGAAGCTAGAGAGAGAATGTAGCTTCTTTGACATAGAGTTCAAGAATGGGGTAATGAAAATTCCACCTTTGCGAATAGTAGATCGATCGGAATCTTTCTTCCGAAATCTGATTGCATATGAGCAATACAGTCGAAATAATCATCTCAAATACGTCACCGACTATGTGAGCTTCATGGATTGTCTCATCAACTCTCCAAAGGATGTTGAATTACTTCGCCGACGAGGAATTATTGAAAATTGGTTGGGTGATGATGAAGCCGTCTCCACCATGTTTAACAAGCTTCGTGATGATGTCATTGTATCCAACTTATGTTATGCCGAAATTTTTCGAGATGTGAACATCCATTGCCGCAGACGTTGTAATGTGTGGATAGCAAAATTGAGGCGCAACTACTTCAACAGTCCTTGGGCATTTATTTCTTTTCTCGCAGCTGCCTCTTTGGTCCTACTTGCTTTAACACAGACCATATTTTCCTTTCTTTCTTACTTTGTTCCCAAAAAGTAACAAGTAGCCTGTTATTTTGTTCCATTAGTTAGTCCATATAACATAATTTTGGAATAATGTTTATAGTAATTCAATGACTTAAATGGCTCCTCAAGAAATCTTTCTAGCTGAGCTAGAGTCATCTTTGTTGTATTTGAATGGTTAGTCTTGGGAACCACCTAATTATTAGATTATGTGATCTTCGCATCAATTAATGGAACTGTTAGCTTATTTTCGATTTCCAAATGAAACTCTCTCTCATTCATGAATTATGAATCTGATATTGCAATTTGTTCATAATTATAGGGTAGCTTCCTTTTTTTTTTTTTTGGGTGGCTGTCTATCATTTGGAACCATTGCTTAATCAATGGGTCATTTCTCATAGACTTAAATGTCCTCACACCAATCAACAAAACAGGCCCGTGAAAGGGAACCATTTTCACATCGGAGAAACAACCCTCACCCTTCTGGCCCATTCCTCTCTTCCACTAAAATATTGGTGAAATTCCTTTGAGACTGCTTGTTTAAAGGAATTCTAATTTTTCTACTGATTTCTACCCCATTTTGTTTGATGATATTGGCATTTAGTAGCAAAACCTGTCAGAAACTTCCCAAGTTAATTCTCCTAACGAAAACCCAAAAAGAAGATAGGATGAAGTTCTGTATGCAAAGGGGACATGGTCCTAGACCCCAAAGCAAAAAGGGTGTCAACCTCGAACATCCAGACAAGACTATGGGCGTAGAAGTCCACAAGGGAAAAATAAAGGGACATAAATTTTTTACAACCCAGCTTCTAAAGGTGACATGTATTTTTTAAGCTATTAAAAAACATATAATAAGAAGCGCATACTACTAAAAAAAACATACAATTCTCATATGTCACTTTTAGAAGCTGATTTGTTAGAAATTTCTACCTAGAGCGAAGAGCTAGTTTGACACGCAAATAACACAACTAATAATTCCCAAATCCATTGCCACTAATAATCAAGTAGCTTCTGACCTACTGTACAACATCCTCAAATCTCTCCCCAAGTCCCTAAAACAAGAAACCAAAAGGGGAGAAAAAAAATGATAATTAAAGAGAGAAAAATGAGCTAAATCCATTTTTTACCTATATGAATCTGAACGCGCTGGCTTGCTTTGAACAACAGCCTCAATCTTCTCCATCACAGCAGGAGTCAGTAGAGGGATGAGATCAACAGCTTCCATGTTCTCTTGAATCTACATAGAAGAAAATAGCTCTTTGATTGGCTATGAAAAGAGATAATAAGATGGTAAACATTACGAGTAATTAATGGCTGTGTTTGTTAAACTTTCCAAAAACTGTTTTCTGTTCTTAAAAAAAAAAAAAAAAAAAAAAAAGAAAACACACTTTTTTAGAACAATTAATAGATGATTTATGATAAGAAATTTCATTTAAGGTATGTCCTTATATCACATATATTTCCTTTACGGAGTTTAGAAAAACAGGTAGACGGGGAAGGGGAGATTAGGAAGGGGGAGAGTGGAAGGGGGCTCTCCTCCTCTCAGGTTCATTCTCTGCATGTGTTTATGCGGTTATTGAGACAAAAATGAAAGAAACTAACCCAGAAATGAAACCCACGCCAAACTGCACCGTGAACCAACTTTGAGCCGTGGAAGAAGGAGCAGTGGGTGGTAGCCGATTCTCTGGCCACCGGCGCAGAGGAAACCGGGGGAAGGCACTGGGCACCCATTCCCTCTGTCTTCAGCAGCAGTTTGCCGCGTATAGCGAGGAGCGGCCCATCACGGACCGCCCATAATGATTAACGGTGGCGGCCAACGGGCTGATACGGGAGAATCTGCGGCGGTGGGCAGACGTTTCGCACTTGCAAGTTGCATGATCACAGCCCTGAACTTTTCAAGATCTCCACCACCTATGTCAAGGACTCAAGATGAGTCTTGATTGTAGCTTCTCTAAAGAAACTTTCTACACCCCAATGAATTCCAACAACTGGGCAAAGTACTTCTTCTCGAAGGTCAAAGAACATGCTTCGGTAATATTCAGAATTTGTAAAGAAAACAAAAATGCATTCTCATTAAAAAAAAAAAAAATGCATTGATTTCAAACGCATTTTTATGATTACAATAAAAAAATTTGAATATAATCAAATATCTAAAATCAAATCCTCTGATATATGCTAACATGTCAAACTTAATAGTCTTGACAAACTTAAGGCGCGACTATTTCAACTGCTCTTGGGCGTTGATTTCATTTTTTGCAAATGCCTTAAAACAAGTCAAACTTCTGTTAAGAACACTTCCACGTACGCTTCCTCTCTTAAAGCATATAAAACCACCCTTTTAAGCGTAGTAGTTAGCTTTCTTGTATTACTTCTATGCTTTAGCGTTCTGATTGAAGGCCAAGAAACAATCTGCAGAGGCCATCTACAGTCAAGTCTTTGAACAAGTAAGTTCCATTATCATTCTTCCTTTTTTCTTCAGACGATTTTTTCTAGATTCTCTAACATGCTAAAGTATTATAGACGATTTCTTTTCCGGGTTTTTCATGCCCAAAATAGATTTGGTAATTATTATACCAATGAAAGCAATTTTATCTTAACTCAAAGTAGTTTGGAACAGAGAGTTGTACAATTTGTTTAGAACATAGGCCTGTTGACGGAGTTGATCTTCTCTCCATTCGCATTGATGAAAAGCTTGCTGGGTTGACTCCAAATTATTCGGAGTACTCTTTTATATTCAGAGTGCATAACCAATTACACAAGACAAATGAGAAGGCATACGAGCCTCAGCTACTTGCCATCGGTCCTTACCATCGCGGCAAGGATGACTTGATGCTTATGGAAGACCACAAATTGCGATATTTACAACTAATTCTTCAAAGGGGAAATGAAAGCAGTGTGGAAAGATAAATTAAGGCCATGAGAAAATTGGAAGGAAGAGCTCGTGAATTCTATGCAGAACCCATTAGCCTAACCACAGATGAGTTCGTAGAGATGTTGCTTCTTGATGGGTGTTTCATCATTGAGCTGTTTCGCAAGTTAGCAGTGACGAATCTAAGAGAAGAATTTGACCCAATCTTTCGAGTGGGTTGGATCTTCTGTACCTTAAAGCGTGATCTATTGTTACTGGAAAACCAACTTCCATTCTTCATTCTCACTAAGTTGTTTGAGATGACTATGGTTCCGAACCTGCACAATGACATTATTGAACCAGCCCTTCATTTTTTACTTCATTACCATCTCTAGAGTATTCGTATGAATCAGGGGATGTTTCATTAATCCGAAACAATAAGCATCTAGTTGGTCTGATACATAAACTTATCCGTCCAATTGGAAATGTTGTACTTGATAAAAAGGACCGGAAGTCAACGCGGGGTGCCACAGAGCTTGAAGAGGCTGGAGTCAAATTCAAGAAGGTGGAGGGAGTCCACTTATTTGATATAAAGTTCAACAATGGGGTACTGGAAATTCCACTTTTGAAAATAGAAGATCGATCAGAATCTTTGTTCAGAAATCTGATTGCATATGAGCAATACAGTCAAAATTATCATCTCCAATATGTCACAGACTATGTGAGCTTCATCGGCTATCTCATCCACTCTCCAAAGGATGTTGAATTGCTTCATTGACGTGGAATTATAGTAAATCGGTTGGGTGATGATGAAGATGTCTCCGCCATGTTTAACAAGATTGGTGACTGTGTCGTGGTATATATACGATTTGTGTTATGCTGAAATTTTAAGCAATTTGAACAACCATTGCAGAAGACGTTGGAATGTGTGGATGGCAAAATTGAGGCACAACTATTTCAACAGTCCTTGGGCATTGATTTCATTTCTTGCAGTTGCCTTTTTGCTCATACTTGCATTAACACAGACCATATTTTCCATTCTTGCTTATTTTGGTTCCCAGAAGGTAACATGTAGCTGATTATTTTGGTCTCTTAATTAGTTCATATGTTAGCAACTGAATGTAATGAAGGAGCAGCTTTAGTTAGGATCAGTTACATGCACGTCGAGTTAGTTGAATAAGTTGAGTTAGTTTTTCTGTTATTGATGTAAACAGATTATGCAGTTATTTGTTAATCTGTTAAGCTTCTTTTCTTGTATAAATACCGCTACCTACATGTAATCTAAGCACTACAGTTCATGCAAATATACAAGTTTGGCACTCTCTGTTTTCTCTCCTTGATTCTCTGTTTTCATTTCTTCCTAAATTCTCTTCAACCTTCATACATTTGACATGGTATCAGAGCTTTTTTAAAGGCTTTGTCATGGAGTATTTTCTCCCTCATCAACCTTCTCCTTCTTCTATCAATTCCATTGCTATTCATGATGATTTATCATCAAATCCTCTTTATCTCCATCATGGAGATAATCCTGCCTCACATTTGGTTATTCAACCATTGAATGGAGATCGAGAATTACAGTACCTGGAGTAGGTCCATGATCATGACTCTCACAGCAAAGAACAAGCTTGCTTTCATTGATGGTTCTCTACCTCAACCACCTGCTGTTGATCCTACTTTTCGATCTTGGACATGATGCAATAACATGGTTTTTTCATGGATCATGAACTCTATGACAAAGGACATTGCCATCAGCATTCTCTACATCACCAATGCTGAAATTATGTGGAAAGACTTAAAGGATCGTTTTTCTCAAGGTAGTGGTGCTCGTATTTTTGAATTGAAGAAGTCTATTTCTACTTTGATTTAAGGAAATAATTTTATCAATGCTTACTATACTGCTTTCAAAGGACTTTGGGATGAGTTAGTTAATTTTGAATCAATTCCAGTATGTACTTGTGGTTGTAAATGTACTTGTGGAATTATCAAGAAAATCATGGAGAATTGGGGATAGGGATTACATTTTGCAATTTTTGATGTGGTTAAATGATTCTTATTCTGCAATTTGTGGTCAACTCTTACTCAGTGATCCCCTACCCACATTGAATGAGGTTTTCTCTTTAATCATGCAAGAAGAAAGGCAAAGAATGACTAAGTTTGCCTCGGTTAATCAAAATGTGTTTCAAAACAGTGCTTCTCTAGTATCTAGATCTCTTGTTTCTTCAAACATTTCCTTAAACACTAACCAAAACCCCAAGCAATTTCTTAAAAAGCCTACCTGTAGTCACTGTGGTGTTATTGGTCACACCATTGAAAAGTGCTACAAAATCCATGGTTTTCCACCTGGATTTAAGTTTACTAAAGGCAGAACAGTAGGAGATTCTTCAGCTCATCAAGTTCAGGTTTATGATGATGCTTCATCCACTGTGATTCCAACTGTGCCTCAGGTTACTCCAGAACAATGCCAACAAATTCTTGCTACGCTTAAGCCTCAGACACTTGATGGTGCTTATCCTCATTCAACACATCAAGTAGATATCACTCCTGACAGTTATGACAAGCTGTTTTCTAATATGGCAGGTATATCTTCTTCACTCACTCTTAATCCTATAGGCTCTAATTCCAAATTTTATGTTTTTTCATCATGTCATTTGGTGCCTCCTGTTTCAATTACTCCTTCAAAATGGATAGTTAACACAGGAGCAACCGATCATATGATATGTTCTATATCATTGTTCACTTCAATTATTGCCAAAATATCTGCCAATGTTAAACTTCCAAATGGTAAAGATCAGCAAATTCATAACAGAGACACACTGAATGAATGATGCATGATGGCTAGTAAAGATTAGCAAATTACGCATTTTCAAGAACATAGGGGCTGTTCAAGAAATGTGACATAGAAATGGATAAAGTTATTTACCAGAAAAATCCAAGTTTTAGAAATATAACCTAGTTGTCTACAAGTGGCTGGTAAATTTGTGTACTTTATGTGGTTTGGAGATCAAGTTCTTGAATACATTGGTTATCTGAAAATGTCAAATATGTTTTGATCCATTTCACAGTTGATGGTTAAGGTTTCAAAAGACCACACCATTATTTTATTTTATTTTCAATTTTTGTCTGTTTTCAAAAAATAACAAAAACCATTGTTGAAGGTCATGCCACAAAATGTTGATTCAAATCGTTTCTGTCAGCAAACAGCACAAGGAGAGTGTCTAGGGATGCATATTGGAAGAAATTTAAATAAATAAGGTTGTTACCCTGTAATGCAAATGCTGCCAAAGCAAAGGAATGTAGAGTTTTTTGGAAAGATTTACATCATTTATTTCAATCCAAATTTGAAATTGTATGGAATGGAGGAAACATTTGTCCCACATTTGCTAATGATAATGAACCCAACACCCTTATAAGTTATCCTCCTCACTTTAACTTGAATGACGGAGAAGAGGGCTAAGCCGATTAATGATAATGAACCCATTGCGCTAGAAGCCTTCCCATTGAAAGAACTCATGGCCTTTACAACAAACAAGTTGTTGATAGGTAAGAGTCATCAGTATGAAATTAATGTGGTTTGGTTCGAGACAATTTAAATGGGTTCCAAAAGTGGTGCGTAGCACAAAAAAAAATCTGATAGAAGCTTTATGCAAGTTACAGGCCCAAGATTCATGCTTCTACTCTACTTGTAAATACAGGATCTCCAAAATGGGAAACTAAAACTCATCATAATTGCTGAATATCTTTACCCCAACTGTATAATTCATAAAAGAATACGAGATCTCCAAAAAGAGTGTCATTTTGATATAATTCATAAAAGACATACACAGTCCATAACTTGCCAAAGAAAATAAGAGCTATTATTTTAGTTTGTGTAATCAGAATCATTAACCAATGCAGCTTTTAAATTGACTGAAAGATATCCTTAGGTTTAACAACAACAACAACTCAACAACAATGTTACTCCTAAGGATTGGAGAATATGGAATTGTGTAAATAATTCAACAACTATCCAAAAAGAAAAAACTTGAGCAAACTCTTTCCTCGCTAGAAAAAAAAAATGAAAGATTGAAGTTAACTTTATTAATGAATACCTAGGCATGCACTTTAAAACTTGCAGTAGTTTAAACAAAGCTCTCTTAAGACGGTATGGAACTAAAACTTTGATGAAAAAAATACACAACAATTGAGTTGGAACTTACCTATGATAGTACCACAATGAATGATAGCATATGGCTCGTCAACAGTCAGAATCTCCCACAAGACAATACCAAATGAGAAAACATCAACCTATAAAAGAAAACAAAACACAAAAGACCTTGTTATTACATTCTTCAGTGCATAAATAATTCTGATTCAGACAGTCTTAAACTCCATGGAGGATGATAATAGGCTTTATTACAAGTTCCAAACCTTCTCAGAGACTGGCTGCTACTACCATTTAGTAATTCTGGTGCCATCCATGGAAGGGTCCTCGAACACCACCAGTGACGAATGTTGCGTTTGATTCTGGACAACCCAAAATCCCCGACCTGCAAAGCAGGTAGCAAGCCCAGTGAGTCACACAATGCTTCTATACATCATAAAATGTGTTTCTAATTAGTCAACGGAAAATAATCCATTTAGGAAACACTAATTATTGAAGACCTCAAAGAAAATAAAAATCTAGTAATTATAAGTGGATCCACCATGAAGATGGATACAAAAACAATTGGCTTAATCAAAATATCGTCCTGCTATTAATTACCTTGCAAGTAGGTCGTTCGATCCCTCAAATTGACAAGCAAATTATCACACTTTAAATCAAAATGAACAATATTTTCAAATGCAAATACTCCATGCCGAAAGCTGCATCCATTGCAATTATGAGCCTTTTTCGATGATCAAGCACCCTGCTGGAAGAATTTTGAGAATTTCAGAATCTATTTAGAGGATGAAAGAGAAGAAATAAGTATGATAAATCTCACCTTTCCTTCTTTTCTAGTACACTTCTCAATGATCTATTCACCATATATTCAGTTACAGTTGCCAACGTTCCTCCGGGCCCATCAGGAGTTACCCCATAGAATGCTACCACATTTGGATGGTGAAGAGTTGACAATATCTGTGCCTCTCTCCAGAAGTCTTTAGTCTGTACAAGCCAATGGAGTTGAGATTTTCATCCAGAAAAATTCTAATACCAAATTTTATGGTGTAGAAGATACCAAGTAATACCAATCAAGTGCTCGAGAAAAAAAAAGAAAAAAAAAAGAAGAGTAATGCCATTCAATTCATCGAGAACATAATTTAAGTTCAAAATCTTCTTCTTCTTTTTTTGTTTTTGTTTTTTTCCGGGTTGAAACTTCTGTACATTATAAGAAAAAGTTTGAAAAAAAGAACAATCCAAGTCATAAGAGCTATGACAGAGCAGAATTTCAGAAATTCAAATGCAGATGATTCTAGTACCCACCAGTCGATCTTGCTCTGATGATTTTTCTGAAAAGCAACTCTTTTTTATTCTCTTAATAGCAACATCAGTCCCCCTCCATTTTCCATAATATACAGTTCCAAATGTACCAGATCCTAACTCTTTCAGTTCTTCAAGATCATCATTCATTATGATCTGCATTTCAGTATATGAAACAGACAGTTAAACATAGACTCTAAATTTTACTTCCTTGTTTGCTAAAACGAAGGATTAATTTTGTAAGAAGAAGAAGAAGAAGAAGAAAATTAAGATAGAAACAGGAGAACAGATTCAATCTCAGGTATAGGGTTGTACTTTTCAGATTATGGGTTGTTTACCGGAAATCTGAATTTTCTTATCTACCATGAACACTAAAAACCATATACAGTGAAGAAAAAGAAGAAATTAAATTGGCAGTTCTGTACTATGTAATCAGGTTATAACTTCGTTTGTTACATGGAATAAGCTATTTTCTTTGATAAGTACAGGATTTTTTTTTTTTTCTAAAGACAATATCTTAAAGATGCATAGTTAAATAAAACTCAGAAAGAGAGAAATGTTGAACAAAGAAACGACAGCAGTAAATAACGAGGGGTATAAGATGCAACCTAGATCCATACTAGTTAAGAAGTCGTATGGTATTTGGCTGTCATAATGCATCAGCAGCGTTTCATTTTCTTAGTACTCTAGAGAAGACAATTATTTAGATGTCATTATTATTCCATACGTATAAACTGTAAAGCAGTTGCTTCAATTAACTTGACAAAGTGACACCAATCAATATGAACCAGATGGTCCTGGGTTTAATTCTAAATCTAGGAAGCCCATGCATTAGGCCCTAAATGTAAAATGAGCCTACAAATAGCCTGCCTAAAAGTCCATTGTAAAATAGGAAATAGTGGGGGGGCACCACCTGTTAGGAAACTCCCATGGTAACCATGGTATGATCTCAAGGAATGTAAAGATTACGTCCATAACAGCAGTTTCATTCCATAACACTCAGGAAAATACTACATTTTCACAAAACAAAGAAAATGAAATGGTCACTTTCATAAAAAGATTGTAAATTCTGGTTAAAGAAGATAATTCACAGCCAATTGCGCTCATCATCCACATGATGTTAGAAAGTTGAAGTCAGCACACACCAGTTCATGCGAAAGGAGTCACAACTCACAAAAAGGGGAAAAAAAAATCCTAATTGTCAAGGCATGGTAAAGAGAGAAACTAGCACTCATGATAGGAAAGGACAACAATATAAACTCACGCATAAATCCAGAAACATAGCAATTCTAACCTGCAAACCATAGATGTCCGCTTCCATTTCAGCAATAGCAGCATCACTGATAGAGTCATCCATATCTCTGCCATTACTTTTCACACCCTATTTATATATGTAGTGAAGGAACTCAGATGAACCACTTGACATATTATCATAAAACATGATAACCACTAAACTCTAGTTCCATAGTGAAGTTTTTTACCTCGCATTCAGATCCTAAAGTGGCATTCTCTGCTTCTGATTTTCTAGGAGATGGAAAATTATCACTGGCCTCATCTTCTATACGTGGCACAACTTTTGACGTAAAGGGGATGCCAGCATCTGTGTTACAGAGACAAGCCTCTCCACTCAAAACAACACCTGTGGTTGTCTTCTGAAATAAGGCATACGTAGAAGTGTTATTCTCGTACAATTTAAAATTTGAATAGAAATTTGTTTCTGCAAACGGAGACATACTTACACAGCTTGGTTCCATGGATTCTTGGTCATCTAATCCCTGAGATGCAACAGGTAGTAGTCCAGGGTACCCATCTGATACTGCTTGAATAGTTAATGTCTCAGTTGTAGAACACTGCTTATCCTTGTCAGAAGTGTGGCTCTTAATTAAGAACTTGGAAGCCATTGCTTCTAATCGGTAATCACAGGAGTGCTCATGCTATCTGCAGAAGTTTCGGAAGAAATGACTGATGAAGCAGAAATCCCTCCTCTCAGGTTTTGTTGCTTTTGTGACTGTTGTGAGGATAGACAAACACAGGGGAGAAAGTTGAGGTCTGGTAACTTCTCAAGCTCCGTGGCATTATCATGCGATTCTGCCACTCGACAGAACATACGCTGCATCTTTGTAGAACTGCTGGCCTGAAGTATTAGGAGCTTCACTTGTCACTGTCTCAATTTGTTCTGTAGCTTCATATGAACATACTCTGGCCTTTCATGCCTTACTTCCACTATGCCTCTACAAGTTTCTACAATGATGCCCACACAATTGTGTTAATATGTACAAACTCAACCAATTGACCTGCTCAAATATCATAAAATAAGCTTCAAATGCTTAATTTCATAATAGCAACTTATTTTGCCCTAAGAATGGCAAAATTTTCAGATATTGTACAGTTTCTTTAAAGGGTCACATACATAACATCATCTCCCAATCTTCAACACATTAGATCCACATTCAAGGGATCGATCTCCCTATAACTTTAAACCTTCGACACCAGGTAATTCAAAGAGTCCCCTATATATATTCACTCCATTATACATACATTTGAAGAAAAATTCATGGCCCCCAAGGCCACATGCTTCTCGTACAATCAACCCATCACATGGGTTTTTGCCTTAATACCACAAAGGAACTTACAGATTCAACTGTGCAAGAATATTCATAACATCGATGATCAATGTTTCAACATAATGAAATAACCACAGGGAACCCAATAATGCAACATCATAAATATAGCAACGAAAACACAGACACACACCAAGAAAAAACTAGAAAAAAAAAGAAAAAAAAAAAAAAAGAACAAAGAACGTCAAAATGTTATTTCTATATAAATAAAATGTACCCAGATTGATAAAATAGAATAAGACATTAAAGAGAGGGAATGGTGAGAAAGGTACCTGCAGCCTGTTTGCGAAAATGTTTGTATGTGCATGGAATTAAGCTCCAAAGGTTGTTACAGTGGTCAAAAATTCGACTTTTTGGAAGCAAAAGAGGAACATGGAGTTTGGATTTGGGTTTTGTTTGTGGGGTGTGTGTTGAGAGAGAGAGAGAGAGAGGAGAGAGGCCGTTGCATAAGGGTCGGAGTTCAAACGGGGGCGTCAGACAGCAACATTTTGCTTAAAATAACGCGGCAACGATGAAGGGCTAACTGCTAACTAACTTATAAATTTTATTTTATTTTTTTCTTTTCTGTCTCTCAACTATAATTTTTTTTTCTTGTATCATTATTATTATTTAAATTAAATAAAAAAAATTATCTTATCTACATTTATCATTTTTTACTAACTCAACATTTTATGTCCTCAATATTTACAATATTTTTCTGTATTAATATTAATATAACTAAAATTTAATAACTTAATTTAAAAATCTATATGCCACCTAAAATATTAAGTAATGTTATTCTTCTTACTCATATATTACATTTATTTTACATCGACTAATGCAAAGTGTTTCAAGTGGCCTTTTTTTATTAATAGCTGAGATGAGAAACTACTTAAAACAAGGTGTGTCAATTTGGTTAAAATAAGTATGACAAATAAATGTGAAGATTATCATTTTTTTTGAAACTTCTAAAGGATATTGATATAACCATATAGGAGGAAGGAATACAACAAGAAGTAATACTACTCTTCAAATTAATTGACGAGACATTTTTCCTTTTTTTTTTTGACATGTCCACATAAGGGAAGAGGAGGAGATTGAATCAGAACTTTCGCTTCATTAGATGTATTTAGATGAGTATCCTGAACAACGAGACATGTTTTAAGTGGGTTTTCATTTCCGCCACCAATGTCAATCAATGTAATGTAAATGTGATAAATGTGTTATGTGTATAAATAGTAACATTATTCTATAAAAAAAAAATCCAGAAATAATATAATGTTTTATTTTGTTTTAAAGCTTATTTTTTGAGCAGGCAGAATTGGATTATAATAACAAGAAGTTTAATCAATTAAATTAAACTGAGATGGTGATGCCCATTAATTTGTGAAATGTCATTTTCTATCATAACAATTATAAATGGTGGTATAGCTCGGCCCATGGCTGCTCAAGAGTATATAATAAAGATTTCATACCATGGTCCATGGGCCTATGACCCATATTTGATATTTCTTTGTCTTTAGACTTTGGAGTTATCTTCTCTGTTTCAAAAAAACTGTACACAGATTCAAACCCTAAATAAACAGCTTGTTTATTTCGAGAGAGGTTTTGATTTTTGAAAAAAATTCACTTTATCCCTAAAGTTTTAGAAAATTTTCAATTTGAACCTCAAAGTTTAAAAATTGGTAATGTATCCCTATCTTCCATTATTAATTTTTGTCTAATTGAACGGATTTATTTTTTTTTTTTAAAAAAAAAAGGCCTGAGGGTAGTTACATAAATTTCATAGATTTTCGTTTAATTTGACGAAAAATTAGTAACGGAAGATTTTAATTGAAAAATTTTAAAATAAAAAAGGAGTGCATTGCCAATTTTTAAACTTTAAAGTTCAAATTAAAAAAACTCATGAAACATTAAGGGTATAGTGATTTTTCATTTATAGTTTATGTCCAAATTTGTGTGGCGGGCATTTTGGGAATTAGGGACCGCACAACATAGTGTTGGCTAGGCCGAGCAAATTAAGGCTGCGTCCAAGTCAACAATTCTTTGGCGACTTGGTGACATAAGAATTTTCATGTGGTTTAGGACCTCTCTCTCAAGTCTCAAGTCAACCACTTGCTCTTGGTACTCAACATTTTTGTGGCCTATTCTTTGTGTTTTCCATTGAAGCTAAAGAAGCAATCTGCGGAGGCGACCTACTGTGAGTTTTCAAAGAGGTAAGTAAGTTCCATTATACGTTTCTTCTCATTATTTTCTTCTGGGATTTTTCTCTTCTCTAACGCAATAAAATATTTAGAAAGTTTCCTGTTTTTTTGACTGTCCAAAGTAATTAAAGTAACTGATCATGGTTTATCTGAAAATGGTGATTTCTTTTATGTGGGTGTTTTATCTCTTGTGAGCAAAAGAATACCTTAAACCATGCACCAATCCATTCTTTTTATAGATATATATAGTGTCCTTCACAATATTTGCGATTGAAGAGTTGTATCTGTTGAATGCATACAATCCTTGAAAGAGTAAGATCATTTGTGACAAGTTCTCTGCAACATAGTGTTTCTTTCAGAATATGATGCTTGTCGATGGAGCTGATCCTGTCTCCATTAGTATTCATGAAAAGCTTGTTGGGTTGACTCCGAATGCCCCAAAATATTGTATATTCAGAGTGCATACCCAATTACGCAAGACAAATGAGAAGGCATATGATCCTCAACTGCTTGCCATCGGTCCTTACCATCGTGGCAAGGATGACTTGAGGTTTATGGAAGATCACAAATTGCACTATTTACAACTATTTCTTCAAAGGAGAAGAGTGAGCAATGTGGAAACATACATTAAGGCCATTAGAGAATTGGAAGGAAGTGCTCGTGAATTCTATGCAGAACCCATTAGCCTAACCACAAATGAGTTTGTAGAAATGATGTTACTTGATGGGTTTTTTATCATTGAGTTGCTTCGCAAGCGTACAATGAAGGTTCTGATGGATGAATGTGACCCAATCTTCCAATTGCTTTGGATGTTAATGCCTGATCTACTGTTATTTGAAAACCAAATTCCATTCTTTCTTCTCACTAAATTGTTCGAGATGACTGAGATTCCTAACCAGCTGAACAACCTTATTGATGTAGCCATACATTTTGTCAGAGTCTCATTACCAGGTGCAGACCGTATCAGTTTATCATGTGATGGATCACTCCAAAACATTAAGCATTTACTTGATTTGGTATATGAATCGACCACTTCACCATCTGTAGAAATTGGGATAGATTTGAGTATTGTACATGAGAGAGAGTGGAGTTCGATACCTAGTGCCATAGAACTTCAAGAGGCTGGAGTCAAATTTAAGAAGCTAGAGAATGGTGCTCCTTTTGTCATAACGTTCAACAATGGGGTGATGGAAATTCCACTTATGAAAATAGAAGAACGATCAGAATCTATTTTCCAAAATTTGGCGGCATATGAGCTATATAGTCAAAATAATCATTTTAAAAGTTTGAACACCTACCGGATTGGATGCCAAACATGCTGGATATGTAAATTTTGCAAAAATGTGAAATTTTAGTTTTATGCAAGATCCTTAGAATTTACAAGAAATGTAGGGGAAGAAAATTTAATTAGACATATACCAAATCTAAGATGCCACCATTTATTAAAAGTTTAACCTGTGACTGAATGTAGTTCATTAGCATGATGTTCCTCTAATAGAATATGTGTTGCTGCATCAAATTTTTTTCATTAGCATCCAAGATCCCTCTCCTCTCTATATATTGGAAAACTCAATTCACATGATCAGTTAATGGCTTCTATAGGTATTCTAAATTATAGAATTATTGTTTTCTTTTTTTCTCAATTAGTATGCTTTTATTATTATCTAGTAAGTTTTAGAAACTCAAGATTGAAAGATTTGCTAATTTTGGTTGAAACTTTGACAATTCTATAGTTACAAATAGAATGCACACACCATCGTGTTCTTTCTAGTGTTATTATCATGAATCCCTAACACATGTTCTTTCTAGTGTACTAAGCTATGGATAAGAGTTGGATCTCAATGCCTAGGAACTCACAAGAGCTTAGGATTGGTGTTTTGAATTTTATTGAGTAAATTCAAAACATAGTCTTTAGCATGTATAATTAATTTAATTTTACTCTTATTAACTAAATATTTGGTGTATGTAGGTGGGACTTGTTTGCCCAGATAGTGTTGCCCATGTAGAAGAAGATGACGATGATGAAGATGATATTGAGGATGAGACGAATGAATAGGTATATTCTTTTGTAGTGTTGGTTAAATTTGAACTTTGTGTATATATGCATGAATAATAAAACTTCGTAGTATTGTTTGCCCAGATAGTACAAATTCTAGTGAATCAACATAAGTTATTAAATCTCTCTCAATAAAATAATAAAACCTCTCCTATCTACTAGCTAGCCCATCATCACATTATATATATATATATATATATATATATATATGCATGAACACTCTCGGAGGGATCAATCAAGCAAGTGAAGAAAATCTCATTGTTTCTTGAAGTGTTGTCTTAGGCATGGCACAAATTGTGTTTGTCGTGCAAATAAATCTACACGTTTATATTCGTGTACTGAAAGACTTTCCCGAGTTGAAATGGAAGATTGTGGGATTGTATTACTTCTTGAAGCAAGTGGATTATTTCAAGGAGGAGAACCCCAGAAATGACGAAGAAGTGCTGGAGCGCTCTTCACCATCATGAATTGTCTGTTTGCTCTGTTTTTCTATCCTGCGGGGCTCTTCTTTGAACGTGCTAGCCATGAAGTGTTGTACATATCTGCCCATGAACTTTTTAATAGCTCTGCATGTTTGTTATAGTCCATTTAATTTTATATGTTATTTTAAATTGTTGGTCTTTTTTTTTTTCTTCCTGTTCAGGTAAGCATTTAGGAGCATTTAAGAAGACAAATTTGTTATTTCGTCAATATAGTAGATGGATGACTGAATCTACAGAACTTGGTTGTTACCTACTTCAATTCAATTTTATAGTTGCTTCTCTCAATATTACAATGTAATTACTATACTTGTTTGAGATTCTTTCAGATATTTTCTCTCAATATTCTCTTTTTCTAAAGAGAAAAATCATAGTTTCAAGGTTTTATAGGTTTCCTTCATTTTTAATGTATTTCTCTTGTTGGTTCATTTGACAATTTGACAAGTAATTGGATACAATTTACAAAAGTGCAAGTTGTTCATCATTTCAGATATTTCTCTTAGAGTTTGTTCAAGATTGTAATTGAGAAGTAGAGCTTTTAAGTTAAAAAGAGTTTTTGAGTAAAAGTTTCATTTTTAAGATTTTGCTAGAAGTGCGTTTTGGTCACTTTTAGGCATTTTAGACCTCTTAAAAGTGCTTTTAATTTTTTTACCAAACAAATATTTTTTTTTCTTCAAACAAACTTTTTTAGCGTTAAAAGCAATTTTAAGCCCATTAAAGAAAACCTTCGCAATTCTAAGTTTCTTGGCATATAAAATTCAAGTTTCTTGGCACATAGCCTATGTGCCAATAAATTCAAGTTTTCTTGACACATAAAATTTAAGTTTATTGGCACATAGGATATGTGCCAAGAAATTCAAGTTTTCTTGGCCCATAGCCTATGTGCCAAGAAATTCAATTTTTCTTGCCACATAAATTATGTGCCGGAAAATAATTTTTTTGACTTTGTGGCATATATATTATGTGCCATTAAAATTTATTGGCATTTAGTTTATGTGCCAAGAAAAAATTTTCTTGACACTGGGGTTGCCGATGCATACCTTATGTTGGTAATAAACGCCAATATGAATTTTCTTGGCATTTAAAACCAATTTGTTGGCACTTAAAAAATGCCAACAAGAACTGTTTTTTTTTTGTAGTGGGCTTCGTGAGCTTCATGGGCTATCTCATCAACTCTCCAAAGGATGTTGAATTTCTTCGTAGACAAGGAATTATTGAAAATTTTTTGGGTGATGATGAAGCTGTATCCACCATGTTCAAGAACATTAGTAACAATGCCATTGCATTCAACTTACATTTTGCTGAACTTTACAGAAATGTGAACCGGCATTGCAGTAGACGTCAGAATGTATGGATTGTGAATTTGAAGCACAATTATTTCAGCAGTCCGTGTACATTTATTTCATTTCTTGCAGCTGCCTCATTGCTTCTACTTACTTTAACATAGACCATATTTTCCATTCTCTCTTAAATTTCCAAGTCATAAGTACACAATACGATCTTGTCGTTCTCTCAATTGATGTAATATAGTTTTGAACAATATTTTAGCAATGCTTGATCACTTACATGCTTTTGGAATCTTTTTTGGTTACGCTACAATAATTTTTTGTTGAATTCCAGTGGACAACGAACTCATAGGTTTTTTGGTTTCTTATTAAGTGAAATTAGACTATATATGCTTTAAGGAACTTTAATTGTAATTAGTCCTTTTGGGGCTTGACATTTATGGAATCAGAGCTAAGTAAATTGGTAATATTATGTGACACCGGAACACTACAAAATGACATGAGCCCTAACAAGGATGTCATGGATTTGAGCGTAAGAGATTGTGACATCTTACAAAGTGTTTTTTTTTTTTTTTTGACATGCCCACACTACAAAATGACATGAACCCTAACAAAGATAGAAATTCAAACAAGTGACTTCTAGTTCATTAGACATGGTACTGGCCAATTGAGCTATTTCTTGAAAACTTCTTACAAAGTTAAAGTTCCATAATGGTACTTGACTGGTTGCTAATGTGTTGCATTGAGTGCTACATCCAAGATTGATTTTTTATTAAGTAGGACTAGGCTAGATAAGTGACTAGAAAATAAAAAATAAAAAATAAAAATGTAATTCTTCTTCTTCCCAAACTCTAAATAAAGAAAAGCAAACCCTTCTCACACCAAAATGTTTTAATAAAATTCATGAGCATTGTCCCTTCACTATTTTGAAGCCCCTCTTTGAGCTAGCAAAATTCTTTTAGAAACAAGGAAACAATGAACTTTTATTAACTGAATTAAGTGACTGTTATGTTTCCCTATGATAATTACAATCAATATATGACCCTTTTTCTTTGTCTTCCCAGATTCTCTATTTGAAACAAACTATACACAGATTCATACAAAAAATCGAAGGACGTAATGTTTATTTTGAAACAGAGTTTTACCATCCAGATACGCCTCATTGCTGAGGTCGTCCTTTCAAATTTATTTGGATCAGTATGGGCATCATTTGGGCAAACGTTATATATATATAACATTTTGACTAAAGGAAAAGAGACAATCTGCAGAGGGGATCTACGGTCAGTCTTTAAACAAGTAAGTTCCATTACTCTTCAATTCTTCTTTTTTTTTTTCTTTCTTGCGATTTTTTTCTTGTATAATATGCTAACATACTATAGATGATAGTATTTCACTCTGGCAATATGGGTTTTCCTATTGATGTTTACAGTCAAAAGTTAATCGTAATTAGAATTCAGGGAGAGAAATCTTGAGATAATCATACTTGTAATCCTAAGAGATTCATTGAGATTGGGTAATCTCCATGGTCATCGTGTTTATATTTCAGAATCTTGAGGAAGCAATTTGGATTTCAGTCCTCAGCTCAAATTACTCATACATATCATATAAGGTTCATACTTATACAACTGGGTACCAAAATGTTTCTGGAAGATCCTCTTTAGAAAGTTTTAACTTCTCATATTGACTTTCACCTCCATTTCAACAGAGAATCATGATTTAAATTGATCATATTGGTGCTGCAATATCCTAGCACCCGCCATCCACTCCTCTACCCTTTTATTTATTTTTTATTTTCTTTTTCAGCCTTGCTAAACTATTGAAACACCTCGTCGTATTATGTTATGTAATTGAAGTTAGAAGTTCTGAAGAAAATAGGATGCAACTTCCTATCCCACAACCATGAAAGTGAAAGAAATAGGTTGCTATAACCCTATTACTAATTACTAATTAGCTATTCAATATAAAATTTTAAATGTTAATGAGAAGAGTTTTCAGCAGCCAAGTTGTATAAGCAATAAAAAGGGCAAGAAGGAAAGAAAAAACTAAACCGACTGGTTGGTGATATTGGGCTTGAACACCTTGATTTTATTAGTAGATGGATATGTAATTGTCAGCTTTAAATACATTTACATTAGTGATTGGTTTTGTGCAATGTATTTGGTGACTTAATATTTAGTGATTTTGAAAAGCAATTAGTTAAATGAATTAAAATAGACTTTTACAATTAAATTGGAAAGAAATTATGAACAACTTATTGTGAATGCTACTGACAGAGACACCATGAAAAGAAAAAAATAGTCCTCATGAATAAAAGTGGAGGAAAAGGGTGTGGGACATGTTTAGGTGTTGAATAATTTCTACCTATCATGTTCTGTAATTTGAATATGACAAAATGTTACCTAACATTTCCGCCCACAGTATTGACCGGCTCTCACCAGGTCAAATTTGATTTGTGGTTCTATAAGAAGTTATTCCTTCACTTGATGATGATCTTAAGAAAAAAGAGAACAGATTTTACATAGACCTCCATATCTATGTATGCATAAAAAGAATACCAAAAATAAAAGTGTTTGGATCATGTGTATCTATAAAAACTTCACTTCCTTTGATATATATATATATATATATATATTTCCTTCACTTATTTGTTTTGTCTTTAAAAAAGATATTAAAAAATATTCCAAAACTCAAATAATACTCAAAATTATTTGCAATAAGCTCCTTGTAAAGGGTCTAACTTGGCACGTAAGGATAATATGTCAAGGCTTCGATGTCACTTTTTAAAGTTTGAAGACATAATTGTAAAATGAGTGATAATTCTGAGGGTTATAGTATATTTTCAAAAAAAGTATGAAAAATATTTTCAAAAAAAGATTCTACATTGAAACAAACTGAGCTTAAATTTAAAATGGAGACAGACTTGACTTCCTCAAGGAATTAGCATGTGTAGAATCACTCTAATATGATTATTTTAGGGGAAAACTTCACTTAATCCCTCTGAACTTTCAATGATTTGGCAATCATCCCCTTAAACTTTCAAAACTCTAAATTTAGTGTGTCAAACTTTAAAAAATTTACAATTTTACCCATACTGTTAGGGTTTGGCATAAAATAATATGGAGTATAAGGGACATTATAGGTGAAATGTCCCTTATACCCTTGTATTAAAAAAATTTAAAATTATAGAAAGAAAAAAAAAAAAACCATTGTAGCCAAGCAATAGATTTATGATGCAGGTCAAAGAGCTTCTTCTGCAAGCTCATTCGCAACTGTCCAGCCGAGCCTTGACCTAAGAGCCTCGTTTGCAAGTTCATCCAGACGTCTATGTTATTTTTGTGTTTTTATGTTTTATGTGAGTGACCGTTCGGATAGCATTATGTCCCGTCCGGACGGCCATTGTAGCTTCATTCATGTTTTATGTTTTATGTCAGCTCCCATCCGGACGGGCGCCTTAGAGTTTCAATATGATTTAGTTTTCTTCTATTATTAGGTTTAGGCTTTGGGAGCCTATAAATACATGCATATACCCACCAGAAACATAGTTGTTGTTTATGATTGAGTTTGTTTAATAAGAATTACTCAGAGTTGAGTTTCTTCTTGATTTTTCTTCAAAACCTAGAGAATATCTAACGTTTTAGAGAATATTTCTTCTATTACTTGATAGAATCAAAATCTAGAAATACTTATATGTTCCTTATTATTGTTATTCGCTACAGTCCACTACGTCACACTACATCAGTTGATATTAGAGCCTAAGTTACTTTCTAGCTAGGAGCATGGAAATCACCCAAGATCATTTTTTTTTTTTTTTTTTTTTTTTCAATGATGAGAAATCCGAAGGCTTGTTTTTCAAAACATTCGCACTTGCAAGTTGCATGATCACAGCCTTTGAACTTTTCAAGATCTCCACCACCTTTGTCAAGGACTCAAGATGACTCTTGATTGTAGCTTCTCTTAAGAAAGTTTCTCCACCCCACTGGATTCCAACAACTGGGCAAAGTACTAGTTCTTCTCGAAGGTCAAAGAACATGCTTCGGTAATATTCAGATTCGTCAAAGAAAACAAAATTGCACTGATTTCAACCGCATTTTTATGATTACAATAAAAAAATTTGAATATAATCAAATATCTAAAATCAAATCCTACTAACATTTTATGCTAACGTGACAAACTCACTGGTCGCGACTATTTCAACCGCTCTTGGACATTGATTTCGTTTTTGGCGAGCGCCTCATTTTTCCTACTTGCTTTAACACAAACCATATTTTCCTTTTTTTTTTTTTTTTCTCACATTTTTCCCAGAAAGTAATAAGCATTACAACCTGATAATTAATTTGACCTTTAATCCATATGGACTTTATTTGGTAAAATGGACGGCTAATACGGCACAGGGCTATTCGACACTCAAATGAGCATTACATGACACAATCTGACAAAGTCAAGCAAAGGTTGCCTTAAAACAAGTCAAACTTCTGTTAAGACCACTTCCACGTACGCTTCCTCTCTTAAAACGTATATATATATATACGTAAACATCCTTTTAAGCGTAGTACGTAGTTAGCTTTCTTGTATTAATTCTATGGTTTAGCGTTCTGATTAAAGGCCAAGAAAAAATCTGCAGAGGCCATCTACAGTAAAGTCTTTGAACAAGTAAGTTCCATTATCCTTCGTCCTTTTTCCTTCTTGCGATTTTTTTCTAGATTCTCTATCATGCTAAAGTATTATAGATGATTTCTTTTTCAGGTTTTTGAATGTCCAAAAATAGATTTGGTAATTATTATACCAATGAATGCAATTTTATCTTAACTCAAAGTAGTTTGGAACAGAGAGTTGTACAACTTGTTTAGAACATGAGGCCTATTGATGGAGTTGATCTTGTCTCTATTCGTATTGATGAAAAGCTTGCTGGGTTGACTCCAAATGATCCGGAGTACTCTTGTATATTCAGAGTGCATAACCAATTACGCAAGACAAATGAGAAGGCATACGAGCCTCAACTACTTGCCATCGGTCCTTACCACTGTGGCAAGGATGACTTGATGCTTATGGAAGACCACAAATTGCGATATTTACAATTAATTCTTCAAAGGGGAAATGAAAGCAGTGTGGAAAGATACATTAAGGCCATGAGAGAATTGGAAGGAAGAGCTCGTGAATTCTATGCAGAACCCATTAGCCTAACCACAGATGAGTTCGTAGAGATGTTGCTTCTTGATGGGTGTTTCATCATTGAGCTGTTTCGCAAGTTAGCAGTGACGAATCTAAGAGAAGAATTTGACCCAATCTTTCGAGTGGGTTGGATCCTCTGTACCTTAAAGCGTGATCTATTGTTACTGGAAAACCAACTTCCATTCTTCATTCTCACCAAGTTGTTCGAGATGACTATGGTTCCGAACCTGCACAATGACATTATTGAACCAGCCCTGCATTTTTTTACTTCATTACCATCTCTTGAGTATTCGTATGAATCAGGGGATGTTTCATTAATCCGAAACAATAAGCATCTAGTTGGTCTGATACATAAACTTATCCGTCCAATTGGAAATGTTGTACTTGATCAAAAAGACAGGATTCCAATACGGGGTGCCACAGAGCTTGAAGAGGCTGGAGTCAAATTCAAGAAGGTAGAGGGAGTCAACTTATTTGACATAAAGTTCAACAATGGGGTACTGGAAATTCCACTTTTGAAAATAGAAGATCGATCAGAATCATAGTTCCGAAATCTGATTGCATATGAGCAATACAGTCGAAATTATCATCTCCAATACGTCACAGACTATGTGAGCTTCATGGGCTATCTCATTCACTCTCCAAAGGATGTTGAATTGCTTCGTCGACGTGGAATTATAGTAAATTGGTTGGGTGATGATGAAGCTGTCTCCACCATGTTTAACAAGATTGGTGACGGTGTCGTGGTATACGATTTGTGGTATGCTGAAATTTTAAGCAATTTGGACAAGCATTGCAGAAGATGTCAAAATGTGTGGATGGCAAAACTGAGGCACAACTATTTCAACAGTCCTTGGGCAATGATTTCATTTCTTGCAGCTGCCTTTTTGCTCCTACTTGCTTTAACACAAACCATATTTACCGTTCTTTCTTACATTGTTCCCAAAAAGTAACAAGTAGCTGCTCATATCTTGTTCCCTTCGTTACTTCATATAACATAAGTTTGTAATAATGTTTTAGCAATTCAATTACTTGAATGGCTCCTCAGCAACTCTTTCTCCTGAGCAAGAGTCATGATCTTTGTTGAATTCAATTAGCCATATCCTATTGTCATGGGAACCACCTTAATTAGAGGTCGTTTATGGGTTTGTAATTAATAGTTTTCTAGGCATCGATGGAACTGTTGACTTATTTTCGTTTTCCAAATGAAACTCTCTCTCATTCATGAATCTAATATTGCAATCTGTTCATAATTAGAGGGTGGCTAGATTATTGTTATTATTATTATTTTTTTGAACCATATATAAATAAATACGGGGTTTGCTAGGAGTTCTTCCCGTAGTGTTCTTTTGATATTCTCATAGTTTTACGTAGAATATGATTTGAGAAAAAATAAAATTATAGTCCATTTTTTTGCCAACAGATTAATTTTTATAAGTTAATAATTAGGTTCTAATGCTTTAAAACTTATTGGGAAACTTCACAAGACCCTAACTACTGATCATTTTGAAATACCCCCCCTGATCTTCAAAAACTCTCAATTTAACTCCCCCAACTTTCAATTTTCTCAATTTCACCCTCCTCACATTTCCATCGTTAACCTCACGGTGCCGCACACGTGACTGCTGCGTGCTTCTACCTATTTTTTCCCCTTATGCCCTCACACCTCATCACCGAAATCACCCATTTACATGAAGCTGAAGAAAATGTCCCCACCATTCGAAATCACCCATTTTCACGCACTCTCCCAACCAACCTGAAGCGTTGAAGTTGAGGAGGAAGGAAGATCCACTCCCAACAAACCCTAACCCACAGAATACGAGTCTGAATCGCGACCCACATGAAGGTCCAACCACGAAGCTATGACCCACGGGTTCTAGATACGGTGAAGGAGTCCCACACACGCGGTGAATCGCGACCCAGTAGAGGATTGTTCTACCAGAGACGAGCTGAAGACGGTGAAGGAGTCCCACGCACCGAGGAGGTTAAGACGGTGAAGTATGGAACACTCTTCCAGTGAGGTAATTGACTCAGGATCGAGCCACCCGAATTGCAAATGTGGGAGGAAAACATTGATCAAAACAGCTTCCACAACTAAAAATTATGGCAGAAGGTTTTATGCATGTGCAAATTACGTGGTAAGATGTATTTAGGGTTTTTAATTTTAAATATCATTTTTCTCGTAATTACATGTGCAAATTACATGTCATTTTACTATTGTTAAACCACGACTTGTGTGACTATGCGAATGACAAAAATTGGTTGTAATTTTTTTAAATGGGTTGAACCACAAACTTGTGTGTGCTGTGATCGAGTGATGTCGATGTTGATGGATTGGCAGCAAGATTTGAAGTCTGAAAGAGCAATGGAAGTCTTCAAATGCAAGACTGAAATTGCTCAATACAAGTTGCAAATGGAAGCTGAAGCTGCTAATTTTGCACGTAATCTTGAAAGGCAGGAGAATAAGTATCACGGCTTGCAGCTGAAGTTTCGATTTGCAGTTGCATGTTGTTGGTGTCTTATTGGTGTAATTATGTTTTTCCCTTCTTGTAATAGACTTGCATCAAGGCTCATGTTGACCGGATGAAGAACTTGTGTCAATTTACTACTATCAAACTTGTGTTAATTGACTCAATTTATTATTTTATGTCCAAAATTTTTTGTACCCAAACTGTTGTACAATGGTTGGAATGGTTCGTATGAATTTTATTGGCTGAATTTGGCAATTCTTGAATCAGTCACTTGATATTACATTCTTTAGGGTTATTATCCAAGTGAACAACCTATATGGCTGTAGGAAATATGAGCAAAACAGGTATGACTACTCTCTTCCATCTACAAAAGGAAATATGAGCAAAACAAGCTAAACAAAACCAAATTTTTAGCATAAAACAACATATAAACATCATGACTTAAAGGCCATTCACCAAGTAAATAGAAGCGCAATTCCATTAAGGTACTTCTCAATCATCCAACAAGTCAACAATATACATGTGACCACCATATAGGCCAATGTTTCGAAAACATAGAAGCACAATTCCATTAAGGAACTTCTCAATCATCCAACAAGTCATCAATATACATGTGACCACCATATAGACCAATGTTTCGAAAACTATACATGAGCACCATATCAACAAAACCTATAATACATTGTTTACAAAATATGGCAACAATTAGATGATCAAGCACAAAAAGATGACAACATATTCAACCTCTCCAACACATTGTCTTCTTAGCCTTCCCACATTTGCCTCTTCACTTTGCCCTTCACTGCTGTGGTGGAATGACACTCAATCATCCAACCGGTCAACTTATATAGTAGTAGCATAGTAGTAACTCCACAACTTACATCTTTTTGTTAATGTTTCCAAATATATACATTACAACCATATTCAACAGACATTGTAACACATTGTTTACAAAAAGTGTGACAATAAATATGACAACATAAAACACTTAGGCTTCCCACATTTTCTTCTTCCCTTTGTCCTTCACTGTTGTGGTGGATTTCTCTTTTCCCTTATTCATTCTTCTAACATGCTCCATAAAACTTGGAGGAGGAGGAGGATTGTCAGCAGCTGGCCCCATATCCTTTCGTATGTCAAAATCGGTGGGCTTCTATGTTATACCACCGGTCGGGAGGACCCCAAGAGCAAGCTGGTCCTGACCGGGAAATTGAGGTGGGCCACTTGGTCCCCATCAAGTCAACAATAAGCTTTTGCTTCTTGGTTTGTTCTCCTCACTCCCAACATGCTCTCTCAACCTACCACCAGCCCTTGTCCTTGTAGCCAATCCTAGGGTTGTCTTCTTTTGTGGCAAAAATCGTAGATACTGCAATATAGGTATACAAATAGTAAGCTAACTCAATATGTTTTTTTTTTTTAACTCAATATGTATTTTTAGGGTTTAGGGTTTAAAAAAATGGTGATAATAAATACTCACATTTGGTTTGTATGCATAATGTGTTCTTGCCCTAATTCTTCTTGCCCTATGTGTTTATTACGGATGCATGAGATGTGAAATGTGATGGAGTTTTAGTGCAGTTGGGATCGATCGCAATGCACTGTGTGATCTGAGGTTTAATGGCTGGGATGGATGCTTAGTGCGATGTCGATGGAAGTTCATAAATTGCAGCCTCATTGCGATTATCCGATTCAATTTCATAAATTACAGCTCTGTGTCTTTGGCTCTAATGTCCTCCTCCTCTTCTTCGCCCTTGTCCTTGGTGTGTTCAGCCCTCCACCTCTTCCACCACTTCTTCCACAACGCTTGGTGTCTTGACCCCTGGTTGGTGTGTGTTCAGCCCTCCAGTCCTTCCACCACTTCTTCCACCTGGTTGGTGTGTTCAGCCCTCCAGTCCTTCCACCACTTCTTCCATCCTTTGGTTGGTGTGTTCAGCCCTCCACTTCTTCCACCACTCCTTCGTGTGTTCACCTTCCCTACCACGATTTCCCTTTGGGTTGTTGAAGATTCATCCAACTGTAACAATATAAGAAAATCCAAGTGTTAAAAAATAGTAAGCTAAACAGTAAGCATGTAACAGATTTTGCATGAGTAAACTAATACCATGTCCAAATTCCATTCGGTTGTTGCATTCTCTCTGTAGAACTGTCTCACACGGGCCCTTCTCTCCTCATGTCATTGCCTAGCTTCACATGATCTTTGGTTGTGACCGAATTTCTTACAATGGCCACACTGAACCTTATTGCCTCCCTCCTTATTGAATTAGGGTTTCTTGGTTCCTCAACACCCCTTTGCCTAATCTTTTTTGGCCTGCCAGTGGTTACCCTCGACTTGGGTGGCTCAATCTTCGGTTGGTTGCTTCTAGGCCACTGTTCCACACTTGGCACAGGGTAGACAATGTGGTCATATGACTTCAACCGCGTTTCCTTTGTGTAGTATGGACTCAGAAAATCAGTAGAAAATCAGTAGGCTCTCCACCTTGGTGTAAAATGGCTGAAATGGCATGAGAACATGGGATGCCAGTTACATCCCATTTTCTGCAGCCACAACTTCTACCATCCACATCTACAACAAACCTTTTTCCTCTACACTCAACCTCAAACATATTATTTCCAGCATATGTGCAAAAACAATCACTGGATTCGTCCTTTTCTTTTGCCAGCTTTTTCCTAATCTTTGGCCCTTAGGCCTCCTCCATTCCACTGATCATTTCCTTCTTCCTCACGTACCTCCTCATTAACTTACATCTTATATCTTCCAGCATGGTTAATATTGTCTGTCACGGTACTTCTTGATCCAAGAATTGAAACTTTCACATGTGTTGTTGTGTAGGCTAGACTCTTCTCGAGGTAGGCATGGGCATCCTTCCCTCTTGATCTCATCCATTACTTGGTAGAATTCTACCTTTGTGTAGGATGCAGCAGCTTGCCATAAGAGATCCCTCAATAGCAACCCATGGTGCCTTCACCTCTAAAATTGGCATACAAGTGCCTAACACATATGCGTTGCTTGGATAGCGGACATACTTGTTGTAGGCTTGGAATGAGGCCTCTGCACAATAGTTCAAAACATAATTACTTACATGAATTACACCAAACATTAACATTTACATAAATAGGTAATGATTCTTAATTTACCTTTTGTCGATCGAAATGAAGGTCCAACCATGTGGAGTTGGACCAAGATCCGCAACAAGTGCCTCCAAAAACCATGTCCAGCTATCCTTTGTTTCTGCCTCTACAACAGCCATTGCAATTGGGTACATGTTATTGTTGGCATCCCTACCAACAGCCATTAGCTGCCCTTATAATGACCCTTCAAAAACAAGCATCAACACCCACCACAGCCTACACCTTCCTAAAGCCATTCTTCATGGCTGCCAAAGAGACATAAAGTCTCAAATCTGCATGGTACCTCGTGCATATGCCTCTCAACCATCAATATCAAACAACTACCAACATTTGTGCTCCTAACCACTGAGCAATAATCCCATAAACGATGGTACTGCTCATCCAACTTCCCATAGATGGATTCTCTAGCTTTTTTTCTTGCCCTATATAGGGAACTCACATGGACATCCACATTCCATTTGTTTTTGACCTTCTTACGCAACACATCTATGGGCATATTTGGCTGCTCCATAAAGGAATCCATACACCACTCAGCAATCCAAGTTGAGGTGACCATATGATTTTGGTACCTCCTAGTGCAAGTGTGTTTGGGCCTAATGGACACTAAAAGGAATGTCTGTTCATTCTTCAATTGCCTCCCATATACCCTATACTTGCAATTTGAGTCTTTGCAAACCACCACAATCCTCTTAAGTTCATTTTTCTTAAACCTCAAGTCCTTCCCTCTTAGGATATTGTATTGTCTTATCGCTTTTCTAAAGTCGAGGCATTGCAAATGTGTTCCCTATAACCAATGTTGGATTATTCATATCACTCAAATCAAATGGCACCTTCTGGTTACATCCCTCACGGGGGCCTTGCACTATCCTCACCACTCTCGGATGGTGACCTTAACCCTCATTGTCATCCTTGTATTCACTACTATCACTCTCTCCAATGTTCCACACCTCTATGTGTCCATCATTTCCATCTCCACCATATTCACCAAAGATTTACAGCATCATCCCCATCCCCACCATCACTCCCATCATCATTCCCATCCCCATCCCCATCCCCATTCCCATTCCCATCGGTCAACCCTTCACCATTTCTAACTCTCGCACCAATGTATCCATCCTCATCCGAGTCAACACAATCAGATCATCACTTAGGACCTAATCCCAAAAAGCATCCTTCCTATAAACAATCGCCTTCTCATACTCGTAATCCTCTTCACCATCTTCAATGCAACATCAACATCTACTACACCATACATGACCATATACAATACTACAAGATCATGACCTACATGGGCTGCCACCATTTCAGCTACATTGTGGTCGAGGACATAAGTCTCAACCCCTCATCTAAAGGACATCTGGCACATTGTAATAAACAAGGTCCTAGACCTATACCCATAACTCTTACATATATCCTCTATGTCGAAAATTTCAGTTGAGAAGGGTCATACGTGTCTGGATAATTACTAACTAAACCCCTAACATAATGAACCCTATGTTGTCTGTCAAAAGTACCACCATGATGCACCTCAAACATCATATGATGTGGCCCCATCATGTGTCCTGCCACATCATTACAATCATGAAGTTTAAATGTGCAAACACTAAGTTTCTTTATTTCTCCCATATACAACCAACTAGAAAAATAAGATGTTTAAATATTGTATCTCACATCACAACTAAAAAGCAAACAAAACCATTTAAAAAGCACGATGTCGCATGGCATTCACAAATGAAACCGACACTAGAAAAATAAGATATTTAAATATTGTATCTCACATCACAACTAAAAAGCAAACAAAACCATTTAAAAAGCACGATGTCGCATGGCATTCACAAATGAAACCGACATGTAAGTTTCTAGGAAAATTAAACCCTAAAAGTGAACTAGCCCGGATACTTTCCACTGACAGGAAATCTCAACTTTTATTCGTCCTCATTAAAACCAGCAACAATATTTTGAATGTATAATATTCATAGTGCCTATATTTAATGTATAATATAGGCACTACGATAATGTAAGTCCAAATGTAAGTCCAACACAACAAGCACACACTAGGGACGGGACCACACTTATATCGGACAAAAGGAAAAGTCATTTGGGGGCCACAAGAGGAAAAGTCATTTGGGGCCACATTGTAGCAATAACCAATGACAATCACAGATCGCCAACTGGGTTACCAAAAAAATCGTAGATGCTTTTAACAGGGAGTGCAGCAGTGTCTTATACTCGACAAAAAGGCGAAAAGGACGGAACCCACGGATGACCCACTGCTACTCGACAAACATAGTGGGTCTTCATGGGTTTCGTCACGCATAAAAGGTGGGACAACGACAAATCCACAAATCCACAAATTTAGACCAAAAATAAGAAATATATTATGCAGGATCAGCAACCAAACCACCTTTAAGTACAAACCCCAAAACCCCAAAACGTCTAGTACAAACCCTAAATATAAAATCATCAACAGAAATGTAAAACTTACTTGATTATAGTGGCCACGAACGGAGTTATAAACGATTTCTAACTAAACCATTCGAAATCGACACCAAATATTCAGTCACGATCGATGGCCGACAACATAGAGTATGGGTTATAAGAGCCTCTCGAAGGTGCTTCTCGACAGTCTTCAGTAAAGTTGAAGTAAGTCCAACCAAAATTCCCTAAGCTTCTCGAAGGTTAGGTTAGGTCAAATTTGGGTTAGGTTAGTTTAGGTTAAATTTGGGTCTTTTCGAATGAGGGTAGAATGGGTGATTTTGGTGATGAGGTGTGAGGGCATAAGGGGAAAAAAATAGGTAGCACGCTAAGTCACGTGTGTACAGCACCGTGAGCGGTAACGATGGAAATAGACGGAGGGGGTGAAATTGAGAGAAATTGAAAGTTGGGGGGGTTAAATTGAGAGTTTTTGAAGATCAGGGAGAGTATTTCAAAATGACTGGTAGTTCAGGAGGGTCTTGTGAAGTTTTTCCAAACTTATTTTTAGATTCAAAATTAAAACCTAAGGGTGAAAGGTTAACCCTTTAGGGATGGTATCACCAAAATAGATTTGATCATCCTATATTTGATGCTAATGCCTAAAAAAACTGGTGGTGAAGGCCACTACAATTTTATTTTTTCTTAAATCATATTTTATGTAAGATTGGGAGAACGCCAAGAGAACACTACAGGAGAACCCCTAGCTTTTTCCTGTAAATACTGACATGCTAGGAACATGCTTCTCCCTTTTTCTTTTTTTTTTTCTTTGTTGTTGTGTGTGTTTGAAGTTTTAAACAAGGATGTGTAAATCGGTCTATATAAATTCATTAAATTCATCTTCTTCTCTTTTTTTTTTGGGTAAATATATAATAACTCCTTGGGTCTCGTCAAATTTTAAAATGCTTAGGTTTTTTTTTTTGAAAATTTACTCCCTGAGTGGAAGAAAACTGGAATAAAATCCCTGCCATCACACTTTTGGTAACGGCCATTAACAGATCCAAAACGCACCGTTTTGAACCCAAAACGCACCGTTTTGATCGATTAAAATATTAATTTTTAAAATTTTAATTTTAAATTTTTTAATCTAAAAAAAAAGAAAAGAAGAACCGTGGAGATCCACCCATAGGGGTGGCCTGGCCACCCCATGGCCTAGGGGGTGGCCCACCTCAAAGAAAAAAAAAGGGAAAGAAGAAGGGTGGCCGATCCACCACGGGGTGGCTCACTAGGTTAGTGGCTCGCCACCACCATACGCGTAGCTCGTGGTGGCCGAGCCACCCCATGTGGCCGAACCACCCCTTAGGCTATTGGGGTGGCTCTGCCACCACCACTGTAATGGCCGGTTTGGTGGTGTACGAGCCACCCTGACGTTTAGGGGTGGCCAACCACCTCGTGGGTGGATCGCCACCTTCTTCTTTTCCGCTTTTTTTTTTCTTTAACAGGTGGTAATAAACCACCCCCTTAGTTATGGGGTGGCTAACCACCCCTATGGGTGGATCGCCACTGTGGTTCTTTCTTTTTTCTTTTTTTTTTTTTTTTTAGATTAAAAATTTAAAATTAAATTTTTAAAATTAATATTTTAATCGATCAAAACGGTATGCTTTGGGTCCGTTAACTACTGCACTAAAAGTGTGATGGCAGGATTTTATTCCGCTTCTTCCACCGAGTAAATTTCTAAAAAATCTAAGCATTTTAAAATTTCTAAGCACTCCAATGAGTTATTATATATTTACCTTTTTTTTTAATAATTAAATCTTAAATTATTATTTTAACAATAAATCAATAATATAGAGATTGTAAAGAACACACAAAATTCATAATTCACTTTACCTCAATCTTAGGCTACATAAATGATAAAATGATCAATTTCCTTTCTTTAATTCAAACCTCCACTCCCCCACCAAATGAGGAGTTTAATAGAAATCACTTCTCTTATATATTAACCAACACAATAAAAATAATACCTAGTGCCACAAAGCTTTAAGAGGATAGAGTCAAATTCAAGAATTGATGAAACGAGCCTCGCCCTTCTTGCCCATTCCTCTATCAATATTTCCCTGTTTTTGAGTCTCTCAATATTTCCCTAGCTTGAATATTTTTTTATAGCCTTGCTGAGAATTAACCTTAAATGAGATCTAACCTATCGCAAATACTCAGCAAAATCATATTTAAAGTAATCAAATCAAACAGATTTGTTTGTTTCACTAGTATTGACCTTCATCCACAAATCTCTTCCCAAGTCCCTAAAACAAGAAACCAGTAGGGGAGAAAAAAAAAATGATAATGAAAGAAAAGGAAAGAAGTAGGTAAATATGAAATCCCATAAGTAGTAGTTTAGAGAAATAAGAAATGACTAAGCAGCAGGCAGTGCCAGCTAAGTACATTGTTTCACCTATATGAATCTAGACGCTTTGGCTTGCTTTGAACAACAGCCTCAATCTTCTCTATCACAGCAGGAGTCAGTAGAGGGGCATTGCTATCCGACTGCCAAAGTGAGGCAGCTTGGCATCATCCATAAATTCTGTTTTTTTTTTTTTTTTTAATATAAAAAACACGTATTAGCTAAATTTTCATGTGCTAATATTAGTTTCTCAAAACTTGTCTATGGATTCAAAACTAAAACCTAGATATGAAAGGTTAACCTTTTTAGGAATGGTATCATCCTAAATTTTCATAAGCTAATATTTGAATTTTACTAAAACTTAGGGGTGGAATGTTAACCCTTTAGGGATGGTATGATCCTAAAGAGATTTGGTTATTCTAAATTTGGTACTAATGCCTTAAAACGTTATCTCAGTTTTATATAGTTTTACTGATACCAATTTCTGATCAGTAATTCATAGAGGCCAGTGAATTTGATATATAATTTAATCAATTTCTTATAAATGATTCTTAACTTTAAATTTGATAGGATCTCCCCCTTTAACTTCATTTCTATTCAATTAAAACAAAAAAGTGGCAGATGCTAGGCTACCTCTTGGCAGTCGGAAATCTCTACTCATCAGTAGAGGGATGAGATAAACAGCTTTCATGTTCTCTTGAATCTACATAGAGAGAACGAAGATGGCATACGTTAAATGGTTGTGTTTGTTTAACTCTTCAAAAACTGTTTTCTGTTTTCAAAAAGAAAAAAACAAACTTTTTTAAAAACAATTAACAAAGGATTTACTTCTTAAAACACAAGGTTTTTTTCAAAACACTTGTAACACCGTTTTATAGGTGTATTTTGAGAAAACATGTGCTTATCTTTTTAGGTTTGGAGGCTGACTTATTATTTCTTTAAAAAATAAAATAAAATAAAAAAATAGAAAGAGGTGATAGCACAACCCTAATGGAGAAGGGTGGACGCAAAAGGACGCCACACAATCACCCCAACTAGATAAAGGTGGCCGCAATACTATCACTCCAACAAGATAGAGGTGATCACGTAACCATCACTCTCCTTAACAGAAGAATTAAAATCACAAAACCATTTTTTAAAAGCCTTCATAGGGAAATATGAAGCAAAGACATGCCCCAACAGACCGAGGAGCTGTGGCAACATGTGCCAGGCATGAATGCAGCTTGGACACAAAGAAGCACAATGGTTAAATTCCATGTTACAAATAAAATAAAGATATATATATATAATTAATACACACATATATATGTGTGTGTATTATATATCAGTCTCCTTTAATAAAGTTGAATGAGAAGCAAACACAAACCATATCAAAACAAATGCAGCATGTCAAGCAACAGCAAAAAAATTTATGACGTGCTGAACAGTGCCACATCAGAAAAGTTTTTTTTAAATTTTCTTTTCAAAATTTTTTTTGACGTTTGAATTTTTCAAACGTAAAAAATTTTTCTGATGTGGTGAACAGTGCCACGTCATAAAAGTTTTTAAAAATTTTTTTTTTCAAAAATTTTTTTGAGGTTTGAATTTTTCAAATGTCAAAAACTTTTCTGACGTGTTGAACAATGACACGTCAGAAAAGTTTTTTAATTTTTTCATAAATTTTTTTGACGTTTGAATTTTTCAAATGTCAAAAACTTTTTTGACATGGTGAACAGTGGCACGTCAGAAAAGTTATTTTTTTTTTCCTAGTAGGTTCTAGTTAGTCATTTTCTTTTTTCTTTTTTCTTTTTTTCTTTTTTGTCCATTTTCTCCTTTAATTTCCTGGATAAAGAAGAAATAAAGAATTAGAGGGGAGATCAGGAGAGGGGATCGAAGAGAAGAAGATAGAGGAAACAGGAGGGAAAAAAGAAGAAGAAGAGGGAGCTAGCAGTGTGTGTGTGCAGATAAGAGAGGAAGAGAGAGAAGAAGCTAGAAGAAACATGCGGTAGGAAAGGAAAAAATAAATAAATAAGATGAGCTGGGCATGCATATATGATGGGAGAGAGAGAAGAAGAAAAGGAGGAAAAAAAGGGGGGGAGCTATATAGCTGGGCGTGTAGATAGGAGGGGAGAGAGAAGAAGAAGAAGGAGGAAGAAAAAGAAAAAGAAAACAGAAAAAAAAAAAAAAAAAAGGATGGAGCTGGGGGTGTAGATAGGAGGGGAGAGAGAGAAGAAGAAGAAAAGGAGGAAAAAAAAAGGATGGAGCTGGGCGTACAGATAGGAGAGGAGAGAGAGAAGAAGAAAATGAGGAAAAAGCTGGGCAGATAGGAGGAGAGAGAGAAGAAGAAGAAAAAAAAAAGATGGAGCTGGGTGTATATACGTGCAGGAGAGGAGAGAGAAGAAGAAGAAAAGGAGGAAAAAAAAGCTGGGCAGATAGGAGGGAGAGAGAAGAAGAAGAAGAAAAGGAGGAAGAAAAAGAAAAACAGAAAACAGAAGAAAAAAAAAAAAAAAAAAGGAGCTGGGCGTGTGCAGATATGAGAGTGAGAGAGAAGAAGAAGAAGAAGAAGAAAAAAGGGGGAAAAAAAAAAGAGAAGAAGAATAAGAGGGAGCTTTACACTTACGTGGGAAAGAGGATGAGGAAAGTAGTGATGGTAGGATCAGTTAAGGAAAGTAGTGATGGTAGGATCAGTTAAGTGTGGGAGTGTGAGTGGGAGTGGGGAATAAATAAGAATTTGGAAAAATTCGAATAAAGAGAAAAGAGCGGGATGAGAGATGAAAAGCGGGAAAAACCCCAAAAAAAAATTTCTGACGTGTCACTGTTCAACAAGTCAGAAAAGTTTTTTAATTTTTTTTTAGTTTTTTTTTAACTTTTTTTAATTTTTTTAATTTTTGTTCCTTCTCTTCTCAAAGAGCTAGAATGTTAAATTTTTTGAATGGTTAAAGAAAGTTAAAATTGATAATAGAATCCAATTAGACAAAATTGAAGTTGGATAAGAAAAAAATAATTGGTAGAACAAAAAGCAATAATCAAATAATAGTAACAATAATAGTAACAATAACTTATCTATATAGTAATAATAAGTTACTCCCAAAAAAAAAAAAAAAAAACCCAATTCATAATTTATAGTAGGCTCATTTGGACCAATAAAATGAAGTATCCCGGCTCCTTTTAGAAAAACCCAATTAATAATATATCTTTTATTACTATTTTATCATATTATAAACATGAGTGATCTCAAAATTTTAAGCAATTGAGTAATATATTGAATATTTGGTAGAAAACATGAAATTAAAAAAAAAGGACCTAGTGCATGTATGTACATATATATATAGGAAGAAAACTTCAAAGAATAAATTTGAATTTTTTTTTAATTTTTAAAAAAACTTTTCTGACGTAGCCTTTGACGTCAAAAAATTCTGACGTGTTGAATAAAGGACACGTCAGAATTTTTTGACATATCCTTTATTCAACACGTAAAAATTTTTTTTATAGTTTTTTTTAATTTTTTTAATTTTGTTCCTTCTCTTCTCAAAGAGCTAGAATGTTAAATTTTTGAATGGTTAAAGAAAGTTAAAATTGATAATAGAATCAAATTAGACAAAATTGAAGTTGGATAAGAAAAAATAATTGGTAGAACAAAAAGCAATAATCAAATAATAGTAACAATAACTTATCTATATAGTAATAATAAGTTACTCCCAAAAAAAAAAAAAAAAAACCCAATTCATAATTTATAGTAGGCTCATTTGGACCAATAAAATGAAGTATCCCGACTCCTTTTAAAAAAAACCCAATTAATAATGTATCTTTTATTACTATTTTTATCATATTATAAACATGAGTGATCTCAAATTTTTTAAGCAATTGAGTAATATATTGAATACATTGAATACTTGGTAGAAAACATGAAATTAAAAAAAAAAAGGGACCATAGTGCATGTATGTACATATATATATAGGAAGAAAACTTCAAAGAATAAATTTGAATTTTTTTTTTAATTTTTTGCCCAAAAAAAAAAAAAAATTTCTGATGTGGCACTGTTTGCACGCCAAAAAAATTCGACGTGTTGAAAGGACATGTCGTAAAAAATTCGACATGTCACCGCTTCAACACGCGAGAAAAAGTTTTTTTAATTTTTTAATTTTTTTTAATTTTTTTTTAATTTTTGTTCCTTCTCTTCTCAAAGAGCTAGAATGTTAAATTTTTTGAATGGTTAAAGAAAGTTAAAATTGATAATAGAATCCAATTAGACAAAATTGAAGTTGGATAAGAAAAAAATAATTGGTAGAACAAAAAGCAATAATCAAATCTGCAAGAAATAAGCTCCAATTCATCATTTTTTGGCTCGTCCTTAAGATCGGTTGGAGCTCAAGCAAAATTAAAAAAAAATAATAATAATAACTTATCTATATAGTAATAATAAGTTACACCAAAAAAAAAAAAAAAAAAAAAAAAAAAAACCCAATTCATAATTTATAGTTGGCTCATTTGGACCAAAAAAAACCCAATATTTGATATTATTTTTTTGCTCAGCTGACGTTCATGTTTGAACGTCAAAATTTCTAACGTGGCAAATAAAGCACGTCAATTTTTCAATTCAATTTTTTTTTAAAAAAATTCCAACATTTCCTTGTTTGGTAGTTTTAGGGTTTTAGGTTAGGCTATTAATGAAAAGTTCCTAAAAATAGGTCTATATACATTTATAGAAAATAATTAACCCGACCACGTTGTATTTTTTATACTTATTATTTTTTTTAAGCAAATGAAGGAATAAAATTCATAGGATATTTTTGAATGTAAAAAGAAATAAAATTAGAAATGATAGTACAAATATACTAATCAAATTAAAGAGCTAGAATGTTAACTTTTTTCAATAAAATTATATATTTTTTAAAATAAAAAAGTTTTTATTTTTCTTTCCTTTTTCCTTTTTGGTGTGTTAAGGGTTGTACGGCTTATAATAAGTTTTTTTTCTTCTCTTCTCTTGCAGAGATTTTTTTCTCTTGTAGATATTTAGTTAAAAATTATTTTTAAGTTTTTGGTCAAGTGCTTTACAATTTAATTAGGTGTATATATACATGTTTAAAAATTTTATTAATCAATAATTTTAAAATTATATTTTTAAAAATAAAAATAAAAAATCTAATTAATATATATATATATATATATATATAAACCCAACCATATATATATGCATGCATGTACAAATATATAAATAACAAGACAACATTAAATAATAAATCTGGATTGTTTTTTTAATTTTTTGCTTAGAATACATTGAATACTTGGTAGGAAACATGAAATTAAAAATTAAAAAAAGACCATAGTGCATGTATGTACATATATATATATATAAGAAGAAAAACTTCAAAGAATAAATTTGAATTTCTACGTCATTTATTACGTCAGAAAATTCTGTTTATAGTGAACAGTGAAACGTCCGAATTTTCTGACGTTTCACTGTTCTTCTAACAATCAAAATTTTTTTCCTCTTCTCTTCTCTTCTCTTCTAGATATTTGGTTAAAAATTTTGTTTAATTTTTTGATCAAGTGCTTTAAAATTTAATTAGGTGTATATATACATGTTTAAAAATTTTATTAATCAATAATTTTAAATTATATACTTTTTAAATAAAATCTAATTAATTAATATATATATATATATATATATATATATATATAAAGAACCATATATATATATGCATGCATGTACATATATATAAATAACAAGACAACATTAAAGAATAAATTTGGATTTTTTTTTAATTTTTGCTAAGAAGAGAAAGAAAGGAAAAAAGAACTTTTTGACGTTTTTGAATAGTGCGTGTCAGAAAATTCTGACATGGCACTGTTCAAAACGCCAAAAAGTTTTTTAATTAATTTATTATTATTATTATTATTTTTGGGAAAAAACAGAAAAAAACTTTTTGACGTTTTTAAAGGCTACGCCGTAATTTTTTGACGTGACACGCTTTATTTTGACGCAGAGATAAAAACGTCAAAAGTTGATAATCAACTTTTTTGACGTTTTAATTTTTGCCACGTCAAAAAATTTTGACAAGGCTTTTTTGACCAAGGCTTTAAAACGTCAAAAATTGCCTATTTTTTTTGTAGTGGCCAGATATGTTCTAAAGAAATCGTCATTGTCATCGAGCCTTGAAGTCCTTATAATTTGTCTTCATCATTTCCCTTTTTCAATTCATATTTTCCAACAGTGACTACTCTCAAAAGCAAACCCACAAACTTGTTTTTGATAGTATGAGATTTTTACCATTGCGCTAGAAGCCATCCCATTGAAAGAACTCATGACCTTTACAACAAACAAGTTGTTGATAGGTAAGAGTCATCAATATGAAATTAATGTGGTTTGGTTCGAGACAAGTTAAATGGGTTCCAAAAGTGGTGTGTAGCACACAAAAAATCTGATAGAAGGTTTATGCAAGTTACAAGCCCAAGATTCATGCTTCTACTCTATCTGAAAATACAGGATCTCCAAAATGGGAAACTAAAACTCATCATAATTGCTGAATATCCTTACCCCAACTGTATAATTCATAAAAGAGTACGAGATCTCCAAAAAGAGTATGTTATTTTGATATAATTCATAAAAGACATACACAGTCCACAACTTGCCAAAGAAAATAAGAGCTATTTATATTAGTTTGTGTAATCAGAATCATTAACTAATGCAGCTTTTAAATTGACTGAAAGATATCCTTAGGCTTAACAAGAACAACAACACAACAACAATGTTACTCCAAAGGATTGGAGAATATGGAGTTGTGTACATAATTCAACAACTATCCAAAAAGAAAAAACTTGAGCAAACTCTTTCCTCGCTAGTAAAAAAGAAAGATTGAAGTAACTTTATTAATGAATACCTATAGGCATGCACTTTAAAACTTGCAGTAGTTTAAACAAAGCTCTCTTAAGACGGTATGGAACTAAAACTTTGATGAAAAAAATACACAACAATTGAGTTGGAACTTACCTATGATAGTACCACAATGAATGATAGCATATGGCTCGTCAACAGTCAGAATCTCCCACAAGACAATACCAAATGAGAAAACATCAACCTATAAAAGAAAACAAAACACAAAAGACCTTGTTATTACATTCTTCAGTGCATAAATGATTCTGATTCAGACAGTCTTAAACTCCATGGAGGATGATAATAGGCTTTATTACAAGTTCCAAAACTTCTCAGAGACTCGGCTGCTACTACCATTTAGTAATTCTGGTGCCATCCATGGAAGGGTCCCTCGAACACCACCAGTGACGAATGTGTTGCGTTTGATTCTGGACAACCCAAAATCCCTGACCTGCAAAGCAGGTAGCAAGCCCAGGTGAGTCACACAATGCTTCTATACATCATAAAATGTGTTTCTAATTAGTCGACGGAAAATAATCCATGTAGGAAACACTAATTATTGAAGACCTCAAAGAAAATAAAAATCTAGTAATTATAAGTGGATCCACCATGAAGATGGATACAAAAAACAATTGGCTTAATCAAAATATCGTCCTGCTATTAATTACCTTGCAAGTAGGTCATTCGGGATCCCTCAAATTGACAAGCAAATTATCACACTTTAAATCAAAATGAACAATATTTTTCAAATGCAAATACTCCATGCCGAAAGCTGCATCCATTGCAATTATGAGCCTTTTTCGATGATCAAGCACCCTGCTGGAAGAATTTTGAGAATTTCGTAAATCTATTTAGAGCAGAATTTCAGAAATTCAAATGCAGATGATTCTAGTACCCACCAGTCGATCTTGCTCTGATGATTTTAGCAACATCAGTCCTCCATTTTCCATAATATACAGTTCCAAATGCACCAGATCCTAACTCTTCAGTTCTTCAAGACCATCATTCATTATGATCTGCATTTCAGTATATGAAACAGACAGTTAAACATAGACTCTAAATTTTACTTCCTTGTTTGCTAAAACAAAGGATTAATTTTGTAAGAAGAAGAAGAAGAAGAAAAATTAAGATAGAAACAGGAGAACAGATTCAATCTCAGGTATAGGGTTGTACTTTTCAGATTATGGGTTGTTTACCGAAATCTGAATTTTCTTATCTACCATGACCACTAAAACCATATACAGTGAAGAAAGAAGAAATGAAATTGGCAGTTCTGTACTATGTAATCAGGTTATAACTTCGTTTGTTACATGGAATAAGCTATTTTCTTTGATAAGTACAGGATTTTTTTTTTTTTCTAAAGACAATATCTTAAAGATGCATAGTTAAATAAAACTCAGAAAGAGAGAAATGTTGAACAAAGAAACGACAGCAGTAAATAACGAGGGGTATAAGATGCAACCTAGATCCATACTAGTTAAGAAGTCGTATGGTATTTGGCTGTCATAATGCATCAGCAGCGTTTCATTTTCTTAGTACTCTAGAGAAGACAATTATTTAGATGTCATTATTATTCCATACGTGTAAACTGTAAAGCAGTTGCTTCAATTAACTTGACAAAGTGACACCAATCAATATGAACCAGATGGTCCTGGGTTTAATTCTAAATCTAGGAAGCCCCTGCATTAGGCCCTAAATGTAAAATGAGCCTACAAATGGCCAGCCTAAAAGTCCATTGTAAAATAGGAAATATGGGGGGAGCACCACCTGTTAGGAAACTCCCATGGTAACCATAGTCAACACACCAGTTCATGCGAAAGGAGTCACAACTCACAAGAAGGGAAAAAAAAAATCCTAATTGTCCAGGCATGGTAAAGAGAGAAACTAGCGCCCATGATAGGAAAGGACAAAATATAAACTCACGCATAAATCCAGAAATATAGCAATTCTAATCCTGCAAACCATAGATGTCCGCTTCCATTTCAGCAATAGCAGCATCACTGATAGAGTCATCCATATCTCTGCCATTACTTTTCACACCCTATTTATATATGTAGTGAAGGAACTCAGATGAACCACTTGACATATTATCATAAAACATGATAACCACTAAACTCTAGTTCCATAGTGAAGTTTTTTACCTCGCATTCAGATCCTAAAGTGGCATTCTCTGCTTCTGATTTTCTAGGAGATGGAAAATTATCACTGGCCTCATCTTCTATACGTGGCACAACTTTTGACGTAAAGGGGATGCCAGCATCTGTGTTACAGAGACAAGCCTCTCCACTCAAAACAACACCTGTGGTTGTCTTCTGAAATAAGGCATACGTAGAAGTGTTATTCTCGTACAATTTAAAATTTGAATAGAAATTTGTTTCTGCAAACGGAGACATACTTACACAGTTTGGGTCCATGGATTCTTGGTCATCTAATCCCTGAGATGCAACAGTTAGTAGTCCAGGGTACCCATCTGATACTGCTTGAATAGTTAAAAAGATCCTATACATTTGAAACTATTTCCTTAGTGAGAGTATTTGGCATATCTTTGGTATCTTCAACAGCTGGATGTCTTGAATCGCAAGACTTGTGATGCTCTGCTGGCTGATTGCCTTGGACTGCAGGACTTGTACACGTCTCTGCAACAGCGAACGATGATGCGCTCGACCCTGCGTTCGTTCGCGACAGGCTGTATTTTGTCTATCTCTTGATCTGCGACCGATGATCACGAGCGATCTGGCGATCGTTCGCCATCTGGCTATCTTTTGTCTATCTCTTACGATGCTGCTGACGGATCGGCGTTGATCTGGCGCTACGAGCGTACTAAATCTTTGTACATCACTATGAGCATTGAGGAAGGCTGTATGGAAAAGTGAGGTATAGTGTTTAACATCCCCACCTGCAAGCTAACGGGTGTGGAGCACACCCTTAAGCATCCGCGGAAGGAAAATCGGAAGAAATCGGTGAGATGTGAGGCCTTTGGTGAAGATGTACGCTATTTGATCAATAGTTGGAAGATAACACGGTGTACATCCTTGTTGACAACTTTCTCACGAATGAAGTGATAATCCACTTCAATGTGCTTACGAGCATGAAAAACTGGGTTAGAAGCTAAGGCCGATTGCTCCAAGATTGTCACACCAAAGGGTAGGAGGAGCATTAAGAAACAATCCTAACTCCTTGAACATACAGTACCAACACACTTATGGCAATTGCCAAGGACCTATACTCGCTTGATCGGACTTAGAGACAACTGGTTGCTTCTTGGCGCCAACTAATTAAACAAGGACCAAGGAAAGTGCAAACCCAGTGGTGGATCTCCTATCATCTGGATTCCCAGCAATCGAGTCACTATATGCATTGAGATGTAGAGTACCTTTACTAAATTGAAGGCCATGATTTATTGAACCTTTGAGATAACGAAGCACTCTCTTGGCGGCATCGGTGAGTTGTAGTGGGAGAGTGCATGAATTGGCATAGTTGATTGACAACAAAAAAGCAATATCAGCTGGTAAGAGTGCATCTGCGGCGCCTACCAAGTGTCTATACTCTGCATTCTCAAGTGGATCGCCGAGAATTTGGAGAGTTGAGATCCAGGAATGGGGGTCTTGGGTTGCTTAGCATCATGTGAGCACGGGTCAAGAAGATCAGATATACTTGGTCCGAGAGAGAGATGGAGACCCGGACTGCATGGAACATGAATTCCCAAGAAAAATGTAAAGGACCGAGGTCTTTCATAGCAAAGGATTGCTTTAAACAATGGATGAGCTGGTGATGGCTGCATAGAGTTGCTGTGACAATAATGTCATCAACATAAATTAGTAGAAACAGATGCACATCAGATTTGTGAAGTATAAAGAGGAGTAGTCCACTTTGGATTCAATAAATCCAAGGCCAAAGTAAAGTTAAGTCGATTAAACTGTGTGGTGCCGCTTGAGTCCATATATGGACTTGTAACGCACACACATCGAGGAAAGTGTTTGTCAACAAATCCAGGAGGTTGCTCCATAAAGACCTCCTCTTGCAGCTGTCCATGGAGAAATGCATTGGAGACATCCAACTGCCTTGTGGGCCAATCAAAATGAACAATAATGGCAGAATAGCTCGAATGGTACTAGACTTAACAACGGGACTAAAGGTGTCATGTAATCAATACCATCAAGTTGTTGAAATCCCTTGGCCACAAGACGAGCTTTAAATCTGTCAAGAGTGCCATCGGCCTTCTGTTTCACTTTGTAGACCCATTTATTGGTGATGATGTTCTTGTTAGGTGGTCTGGGGCAAAGGGTCCAGGTATGATTGGCTTGAAGAGCATTAAATTCATCTGCATATAGCTTGAGTGAGATTGAGCACTTGAGAGTATTTTGTGGGAGTGGAGGTAACTCGTGAATGGTAGCTTTGGAATGAAGAGCCATCATAGGATGTTTAGTGGAAAGATAGAGTTTATAGTGGGGAAATGATTTAGGTTTTCGGGTGCCAGCCTGAAGTCGAGTGGTCATAGGATGAAGAGGAGCAAGGGTTGCAGCTGGAGTTGTAGAAGGTGGTGGAGATGAAGATGCAGTACCAGCTTGATGGCTGATAGGGCATAGTGATGCTAGGTGATGTGGAGAAGCATGAACAGTGCAGATGTGGAAGAGTAAGGTTACGGAGGAAGGGAAATAGGTGAAGGAGATGATGATGCAGAAGGAGAAGTATTTACAGAGGATGAGGGTGAAGATGGAGGTTGTATAGAGATTATGGGTGAGCTAACTGTGGAGACAGGAGAGTCATTTGCAGTGATAACAGGACTTAGATTCAAAGTAGCAGAAACTCTTGTAGAAGGACTTACCTGAACTGGAGCAACGCTCCGATGAGGTTATGTGAGGATGATATCCAATCTTTGGCTGGAAAGGTATTTTCATCAAAGACAACATGACGGCTGATAATGGTTTTCTTAGATGTAGGATCATAGCATCTATACCCTTTATAATTGGAGCAGTACCCTAGGAAGAGACATTTCTGAGACCTGTATAACAACTTGTGATTGTTGTATGGTCTTAAAAGGGGAAAACATGCACAACCAAAGACTTTGAGAAGGGTATAGTCAGGGTTTTTGTGAAGAAGCTTGACATAAGGGGATTGATGGTTCAAAACAGAAGTTGGAAGTCTGTTTATAAGAAAAACAGCGGTGTTAAAAGCATCAACCCAATAAGAGAGAGGAAGGTGAGATTGTGCTAAAGTGCAAGGCCTGTTTCAACAATGTGTCTATGCTTTCTTCGGCAAGACCATTTTGGGCAGCAGATAGGGACAAGAAATTCATGTATGATGCCATTGGAGTTCGGTATTGTTTAAATTGGTTGGAGGTGAATTCTCCACCTCCATCGATTGGAATGATTTGATTTTCAAGAGTAAATTTAACCTTAAACTTAACAAAGCAAGCAAATGTTTCGATTTATGATGAGGATAAATCCAAGTAAATCTGGAGAAATTATCAATAAAAGAGACATAATAGCGACATCCATTGATAGAAGGAACAGGGGAACTCCATAAGTCAGAGTGTATAATCTCTAAGGGTTCCAAAGTTACATTATTAGAAGCAGTAAAAGGGAGACACTTGGACTTGGCAAGTTGACATGGTTCACAGAGAGACTCAAGAAGAGGAGCTAGTGATAGGCACTTGGCAAGTTGCTTGATTTTATTGAGAATTGGAGGAGATGGATGAGGGAGCAAAACACCAAGAAATGTGTAAGTTTCTTGACTTTATTGGTGGACTTGGACAGGTGGATTGGATATAAACCATCCCTACTTGGCCCTTGCAAAAGAGTTTGCCCCGTGAGGTTGTCCTTCACAAAGAAGTTAGAATCTGTTAGAATGAACCAACACTTATTATCAACACAAAATTTATGAATGGACTAGAACATGATTCAATTTGAAAGGTTTTAAAATGGGGATTTGGAATTATATAAAAAGAACCTATGTGAGAGATAGACAGGACTGTGCCATTACCTCAAAGACAACATCATCACCTTGAAATGGTTCTTGAAGTGTCGATTGTCCAAGGCAGCGTGACATGATTATTAGCTCCACTATCGCATACCAAGGATCCTCTTCATTTAATGCGAGGATGGGTGAGACCTTGCAACTAGAGCAGCCAATCGAGATGGTGGGTTCTTTCCTTGGTAGGAGTAGTCCATTCGGTGAAAGCAATCCAAAGCTTGGTGTCGGGCTTGCCACAAATTTGGTCCTTGAGTAGGAGTTGATAAGAATTCTTAGAATATGGTGCGTTTGCCTCTCAAAATTTTCTCGATGAGGACTTTGGTTTTGAGAATAGAGTGCAAAATTACCCGATTACTCGGAAGGTTGTGCAATTGCTGTTGGTTCCCAACAAATTTCATGATTGAGTAACTCGATTGGAATTCTTCAAAGACATTGGAGTGTTTCAGTTGTGAAGTTGAAGAGAGTGATGAATGTAGTGTAGGTGGAATTAAGGCCTCCAAGGATGTAAGAGATCATGTCAGGGATCTCTTCGATTGATTGGTCCAAACTTGTCTAGCCGTTTTAAGTCCATAGAGAAGAAACACGGTCTCGACAAGGTTGTGTTGAACCAACTCAGCAAGCATTGGTCTTTCTTCGCCAAAGGGAGTGGCGGGGTTGATCATGGTGGCTTGGCCATTTCATCGATGACAAATTTTGGAGGGCAAGGTTACTGCCATCAACAAAGCCCATGAGATCATGGGCATTAAGAATGGGATTGAAGGAGACACCCAGTTGAGGTAGTCGGAAGGGCGGAGTTTGATGGAGATGTGTTGAGTAACACTAGGTAAAGGTAGTCGGTGCAATAGGAAGGTGGTCATGGAGGAAACGCAATGGATGAATCAGCAGGAGAAGATGATGAGGAAGCGAGGTTGGGTTAGTCATTGTGAGAAAATAGGATCAAGGAGTTATCCTTTTCAAAGCTTTGATACCATAAAATAAATCAAAGGAAGCTGGAGATTTGAGCAAGGGCTCTATTTCATTCATGGATGATAACAATTGTACAAAGAGTTTACATAAACATAAAAAGGAAAGTATAAACTATTCTAAGGAAAAATAAATGACTGTAAAATTACAAGGAAAGATCCTATACATTTGAAACTATTTCCTTAGTGAGAGTATTTGGCATATCTTTGGTATCTTCAACAGCTGGATGTCTATCTCTTGATCTGCGACCGATGATCTAACGATCTGGCGATCGTTCGATAGAGCATACTTTGTCTATCTCTTGATCTTTGCGACGATCTGATTCGTCTGGCGCCGAGCATGCTCGTCTGTACATCCTATAACAGCATTGAGTAATATGGAAGGTGAGGTATGGTGTTTAACAAATGTCTCGGTTGTAGCACACCGCTTATCCTTGTCAAGTGTGGCTCTTAATTAAGAACTTGGAAGCCATTGCTTCTAATCGGTAATCACAGGAGTGCTCTCTAATGCTATCTGCAGAAGTTTCGGAAGAAATGACTGATGAAGCAGAAATCCCTCCTCTCAGGTTTTGTTGCTTTTGTGACTGTTGTGAGGATAGACAAACACAGGGGAGAAAGTTGAGGTCTGGTAACTTCTCAAGCTCCGTGGCATTATCATGTGATGAAACTTCAACATTTCTCTCTAGGTGCTTTTTTCTGTGATGAGAACAAGTGATATTCCTATCCGTCCAGTTGAACATCTCTTGACCCAGTTCAACATTTCCCTTGCAATCTCCTGGTATCTTGGAAGTAGGTTGATTCTTGTATTTATTCATTTGCTGTTTCTCGTTAATTCTCTCTTCACATTGAACTCGCCATTCTGGTGGGAAATTTGACATTGCCAGTGAAGGTGATTTTTCTCTCTCAGTACTCGAGGACAGTGGGGAGTAGCAATTGGACCTCTCACCATATTCCTGCAACTGTGAGTCAGAGAGTGCATGCATTATTTTGTGATGAGACACATCTATATCATTAAGCCCTGGCCGTAAGCCCATCGGATCATCAGGGTAAGAGGCAACCATATCTGAATGGAATGCTCCCTCCTTAAGCATTTTTCGGTCACAGTTAATATCACTTTGACTATATGATGGAGAATGCACAAAGTCTTTACTGGGGCTACGGTGGTGAAAGTGTCTGTCTTGGGATTTGTTAGTCTGGTCAGTTTCTACCAAATATTCGTTAGGATGATGGTAATTTGTCAATGGAGGCCCATGAGGAAGATTATTATAATAACCCATGGCACATTAGAATTCTTAGGATCTCTATGCTCAACTGGAGATATTGGAGGGGTTTGATTGAATGACTTTCTTGGTATCTGAAGTTTAGATAGAAACCGAGAAGCAGGCTTTGAGAACATTCCCGCCAAATTCGAGGAACTTGGACTACAATCCTTAATCTCCAAAGCAAATGCTGATGTAGGAGAGTCTCTATGAAAAGTTGGACTAGAGCTCTTCCGTGGACTTCGGTCCACCGTGGCATTAACAGCAAAAACATACTGATAATCAGCATCACTTGGCTGGGCAGCCCTTCCTTCCATAGAACTTGGGCTCTCGGGTTCATTTGAAGATACAAGAAATATCCGCAGTCTATGAGAACCCTGAATTCTTTCCAGCTCTTGATATTCGTCTATCATATGATAAAGATCTTCATCTGAACAAACAGATATAAGTGCATCTAGATCCTCACCAGGAAGCTGGTATTTGATTGTATGAGGTTGGTTACAAATTGCTGAAATCTTCTTTGTGAGTTCCTCCCAAGTGATGTTCTTCCTGATGGATATAATACGTGTATCTCCACCCACATATCTAAGCTTACCATCGCTTGGCCTTGGTAATATTCTTCCTCCAAAGCTGCAGAGAACTTTCATTTTTCCAGAGAAAGAGCCTTCTGAAAATTCTGTCACATAAGGATAGTATGAATGAGGGGACTCCACCACATATACAGGTGGAGCATTTGGTCCTGGAGTTACTTGATCAGGATTACTCTCATCAGCAAACTTACCAGGAACTTGCCCAATTGCACCATATTCCCAATGCTGTCTGTTTATATTATCAGTATAAGCCTTGTTCTCTGCTTCAGTCCCAAATCTGGTCACCGGAACCAACTCTGAGAATTCCGAACTGTATTCAGAATCAATTCTCTGTAGCCCAAGAATGCCAGTGAGATCCTCATTGTTGTGTTATGACTTGTTGTTCAACAAGTCTTACGGTGGCCCCCACATTTTTGCTGATTGTGTTTCTCTCTCACGCATGCTTTTGTCTCTCATTTATTTTGGTCTTCTAGAAGCCTTGACAAAATGGGTTGTTAGTTGAAGCTCATTCATTCGGTTATTAAAGGAGGGCAGCAACTTGACTTGAGCTTGGCCATTTTGATATATAGCATTCGGCTATTTTGGCTGGGCAGGACAGAGAGAACAGAACAGAGGGCACAGAGAGCAGCTCCGTCCGTTGAGGAAGAAGAGAGACTTTGTTGCAGAAATTAGTACACCCATTTTATCATTGGTTTGATCTCACTTTTATAGTGCTTTTATGCTTAGAGAATTTTAGAGAATATATTCTCTTCTGTATTTAATTCTCTTTAGTATATTTGTGAGATTGGGTGTATTAGGGGCTTTTGGATTAGAGTGGTTTGATATTGTTGTACCACACTTTGTACTCCACCTTTTGATAGTGAATTTCTCCTGGATTGTCTCCGCCAGTGGATGTAGGCATATTTTGCCGAACCACTTAAATCTTGGTGTCTTGTGGCTGTGTTGTTTTTTATATTCTGCATTTTCTATTTCTTTGTTGATCTTGGAATTCCGCATTTGTCACAACAAACTGGTATCAGAGCCTAGATCTTTATTTTGTGGATGGCTACTGCAAAATTTGAAATAGAGAAGTTTGATGGTCAGAATAGTTTCAGCCTTTGGCGCATCAAGATGCGAGCTTTGTTACGACAACAAGGATTGGCGAAGGTTTTGGAACCACAAGAGGAGAAAATTGGTATTTCAGCAATTGATGAAATTATGGAACGTGGAGAACTTGAAGAAAAAGCCCACAGTATGATTTTGTTGTCTCTCTCAGATGGAGTTTTGAGAGAAGTTGCCGATGAAGAAACTACCGCTGGACTTTGGAAGAAGCTGGAGAGCTTGTACATGAAGAATCCTCACTAACCGCTTATTTAAAGCAACGATTATATACCCTCAAGATGCAGGAAGATGCGCCTCTTTGTGATCATCTGGATTACTTTAATAGAATTATTTTGGATATGAAAAATATTGATATTAAAGTAGATGATGAGGATCAAGCGATTTTGTTATGTTCACTACGGATTCATTTTGATAATTTTGTTAATTCAATGTTGTATGCGGTAGAGATACCATTCCTTAGTGATGTTAAATCTGCTTTGAATTCTTTGGAGTTGAGGACAAAATTGAATAGTAAAGGTAGTGATAATCAATGAGGGTTTATTTGTTAAGGGTCGCTCAGAAAATTCTTCTAATTTTAGAGGTCGATCCGTGAGAGGGATTCGGTAAAGGTAAATCAAGAGGCCGATCACACCCAAGTCCAAGAAGAAAGTAAAGTGTTATTATTGTAAAAAGTATGGGCATTATAAATCCGAGTGTCCGTTGAAAAATAAAGAGGAAGGTGACAAGCAAAATTCCTCTTACGTGGTGGTGTTGTCAAAGAAAATTCTAAGGGTTCGGACCTTGTTCTTGCAATTTCCACCGATGATCGTTCTAACGACAAGTGGGTCCTTGATACTGCTTGTACATTTCATATGTCCCCTAAAAGGGATTGGTTTACTACCTATGATTCAGTCAATGGTGGTTCAGTCTTGATGGGAAATAATGTTGCCTGCAAGATTGTTGGTATTGGTACAATCAGATTAGGATGCATGATGGGATTGTGAGGACTTTGACAAATGTTCGACATATACCAGATTTGAAGAAAAATCTTATTTCATTGGGCACTTTGGACTCCCTTGGATACAAGTATATTGGTGAAGGTGGAGTCATTCGGGTTAGCAAAGGCTCTTTGGTTATAATGAAAGGTAACAAGGTTGATGGCCTCTACTTTCTTGAGGTAGTACGAATAGTTCAGCTGCTGATCTTCTTCTTGGATGATCCAGATTTAGACACTACTCGTTTATGGCATATGCGGTTGGGCCATATGAGTGAGAGGGGTATGACAATCCTGAGCAAACGGGGTTTGCTTTGTGACCAGAAAACAGGATCTCTTGACTTTTGTGAGCATTGTGTGTTTGGGAAACAGTGCAGGGTCAAGTTCAGTACAGGCATCCATAGCACAGGTGGTACATTGGATTATATCCATTCAGATCTATGGGGTCCCTCTCAGGTTCCATCAAAGGGTGGTGCTCGATATTTTGTTTCATTTATTGATGATTATTCGAGAAAAGTCTGGGTGTATTTTTTGAAGAAGAAAAGTGATGTGTTTGTCACTTTCAAGCAATGGAAGACATTAATTGAGAATCAGACTGGGAAGAAAATCGACTCGTAATGATAACGGCATGGAATTTTGTGGTGGTGAATTTAATAAATTCAAGGATGAAGGCATCGCAGACATTATAGTCATACTCCACAAAGAAATGGGTCGAGCGGATGAACAGGACTCTCTTGGAGAGAGCGTTGCTTACTTTCAAATGCCGGGTTGTCTAGAGATTTTTGGGCTGAGGTCATTAATACGCTTGCTATTATTTGGTCAACCGTTCTCCATCAACAGCCATTGATTGTAAAACTCCTTATGAGGTATGGTCTGGTACTCCTGCTGATTATTCTATTTTAAAAACTTTTGGTTGTCCTGCTTATTGTCATGTGAATGATGGTAAGCTTGAGCCTAGGTCAAAGAAATGTATATTTCTAGGCTATGGATGGGGTGAAGGGATATAGATTGTGGTGTTCGATCCTAAATCACCTAAGTTTATAATCAGTAGAGATGTTGTATTTGATGAATCTGCCATGCTTCACCCGAGAAAGGAGTCTGTTGTTTCTGCAGGAAAGGAGCAGGGTTCTAGCAAGGAGGTGGAGCTTCAGGTGGAGACTTCACAGAGGGTACAAGATAGCACTCAATATCAGCCTGTTACAGATGTTCATGATTCCAGTTCTGATGATGATGATCCACAAGAAGAGCAAGAGACCAGTATTGCTGCTGGTAGACAGAAGAGACAGATTAGGCCACCTCAGAGATATGGCTATGCAGATTTGGTAGCATATGCACTTACTGTGGCAGAGGACACTGCAGTCCAAGAGCCTTCCACTTACTCAGAAGCTGTCACAAGTAGTGAGTCTGCTCAATGGGTTGTTGCCATGAATGAGGAGATTGAGTCTCTTCATAAGAACCAAACATGGGAATTGGTGAAATTGCCTAAAGGCGCTAAAACTGTTGGTTGCAAATGGATCTTCAAGAAAAAGGAAGGAATCCCAGGTGTTGAAGATGCAAGATTTAAGGCACGATTGGTTGCAAAGGGCTATAGTCAGAGAGAAGGTATGGACTTCAATGAAGTTTTCTCTCCTGTTGTTAGACATAGTTCTATTCGTGTTTTGCTTGCCATGGTTGCTCTATATGATTTGGAGCTTGAGCAACTTGATGTGAAAACTGCATTTCTGCATGGTGAGCTTGAGGAAACTATTTACATGCATCAGCCAGAGGGGTTCATTGTTGAAGGCAAAGAAGATCATGTTTGTCAGTTGAGGAGGTCATTGTATGGTTTGAAACAATCTCCAAGACAGTGGTACAAGCGCTTTGACAGCTTTATGATTAGACATGGTTACACAAGAAGTAGCTATGACAGCTGTGTGTATTACAGGCAACTAGCTGATGGTTCTTTTGTTTATTTGCTACTCTATGTGGATGACATGCTTATTGCTGCTAAAAGCATGTTGGAAATTAAAAGATTGAAATCTTTGTTGGGTGATGAGTTTGAAATGAAGGATTTGGGTGCAAGAAAATCCTTGGTATGGAGATTCGTGGATAGAAAAGCGGAAAGTTGTACTTGTCACGAAAAAAGTACATTGAGAAAGTACTTGAACGCTTTGGTATGCATAATTCTAAACCGAGTACTCCACTTGGCGCTCATTTCGGACTTTCAGCAGGCTAGCACCACCAGTGAGGAGGAGGAGGCAGTTCATGTCGTGTTCCTTACTCCGGTGCGATTGGGAGCATCATGTATGCTATGGTGTGCACTCGTCCAGATATTTCACAGGCAGTCAGTGTTGTTAGTAGATACATGGCTAATCCGGGCAAGGTTCACTGGCAGGCAAGCAGTGAAATGGATACTCCGTTATTTACGGGGCACTACAGATGTTGGCTTAGTTTATGATAGAGCGGTGTATCGGTTCGGTGTCATTGGTTATGTTGATTCAGATTATCGGTGATTTGGATAAGAGAAGATCTCGAGGTTTTGTGTTCACTCTCTGGTGTGCCATTAGTTGGAAGCGATTTTACAGTCGGTTGCTTTGTCTACTACGGAGGCAGAGTATATGGCAGCAGCAGAGGCAGTGAAAGAAGCAATTTGGCTTAGAGGTTTGGTTAGTGATCTGGGTTTGCAGCAGGATGATACTGTTGTATTTTGTGATAGCCAGAGCGCAATTCATTTGACTAAAAATCAAATGTATCATGAGAGGACCAAACATATTGATGTCAGATATCATTTTCTTCGGGAGGTCGTGACACAAGGTGATATCACAGTGAAGAAAATTGCTACGGCGGAAAATCCAGCAGACATGTTGACTAAGCCACTTCAGATTCTCAAGTTCAAGCATTGCTTGGGCTTGATTGGTATTTGTAGCTTGTAATTACCCTTAGGGGTGTTGGAGGAGACATCCAGAGGAGATTTGAGACTTGTTGAAATACAAGTCAAGGTGGAGATTTGTTGTGTTATGACTTGTTGTTCAACAAGTCTTACGTGGGCCCCACATTTTGCTGATTGTGTTTCTCTCACGCATGCTTTTGTCTCTCATTTATTTTGGTCTTCTAGAAGCCTTGACAAAATGGGTTGTTAGTTGAAGCTCATTCATTCGGTTATTAAAGGAGGGCAGCAACTTGACTTGAGCTTGGCCATTTTGATATATAGCATTCGGCTATTTTGGCTGGGCAGGACAGAGAGAACAGAACAGAGGGCAGAGAGAGCAGCTCCGTCCGTTGAGGAAGAAGAGAGACTTTGTTGCAGAAATTAGTACACCCATTTTATCATTGGTTTGATCTCACTTTTATAGTGCTTTTATGCTTAGAGAATTTTAGAGAATATATTCTCTTCTGTATTTAATTCTCTTTAGTATATTTGTGAGATTGGGTGTATTAGGGCTTTTGGATTAGAGTGGTTTGATATTGTTGTACCACACTTTTGTACTCCACCTTTTGATAGTGAATTTCTCCTGGATTGTCTGCCAGTGGATGTAGGCATATTTTGCCGAACTACTTAAATCTTGGTGTCTTGTGGCTGTGTTGTTTTTTATATTCTGCATTTTCTATTTCTTTGTTGATCTTGGAATTCCGCATTTGTCACAACACTCATAAACAGGCTGATGGTTCTGATTAAACTTATAATCCACTCTCTTTGGCTGGTCTTCAGATATCACTGGCAATCTTCTCAGAGCAACACGATCTCGCAGAAACTCGGTAGAAAATTCCTCACCTGTCTGTAAGCAAATATTATTTTCATTTCTCTCTGCAGCGATTCTGCCACTTGACAGAACATACGCTGCATCTTTGTAGAACTGCTGGCCTGAAGTGCTAGGAGCTTCACTTGTCATTGTCTCAATTTGTTCTGTAGCTTCATATGAACATACTCTGGCCTTTCATGCTTTACTACCGCTATGCCTCTACAAGTTTCTACAATGATGCCCACACAATTGTGTTAATATGTACAAACTCAACCAATTGAATTGCTCAAATATCATAAAATAAGCTTCAAAGGCTTAATTTCATAATAGCAACTTATTTTGCCCAAAGAATGGCTAAATTGTCAGATATTGTACAGTTTCTTTAGAGGGTCACATACATCATCTCCCAATCTTCAACATTAGATCCACATTCAAGGGATCGATCTCCTATAACTTTAAACCTTCGACACCAGGTAATTCAAAGAGTCCCCAATATATATTCACTCCATTATATATACATTTGAAGAAAAATTCATGGCCCCCAAGGTCACATGCTTCGTACAATCAACCCATCACATGGGTTTTGCCTTAATTCCACAAAGGAACTTACAGATTCAACTGTGCAAGAATATTCATACATCGATGATCAATGTTTCAAAATATTGAAATAACCACAGGAACCCAATAATGCAACATCATAAATATAGCAACGAAAACACACACACACACACCCAAGAAAAAACTAGAAAAAAAAAAAAAGAAAAAGAACAGAGAACGTCAAAATGTTATTTCCATATAAATAAAATGTACCCAGATTGATAAAATAGAATAAGACATTAAAGAGAGGGAATGGTGAGAAAGGTACCTGCAGCCTGTTTGCGAAAATGTTTGTATGTGCATGGAATTAAGCTCCAAAGGTTGTTACAGTGGTCAAAATTCAACTTTGGGAAGCAAAGAGGAACATGGAGTTTGGATTTGGGTTTGTTTGTGGGTGTGTGTTGAGAGAGAGAGAGAGAGAGAGAGAGGGAGAGAGGCCGTTGCATAGGGTCGGAGTTCAAACGGGGCGTCAGACTCAGACAGCAACATTTTGCTTAAAATAACGCGGCATGAATTCTAGAACGATGGAGGGCTAACTGCTAACTAACCAACTTATAAATTTTATTTTATTTTTTTCTTTTCTGTCTCTCAACTATAATTTTTTTTTCTTGTATCATTATTATTGTTTTTTAAATTAAATAAAAAAAGTATCTTATCTACATTTATCATTTTTATTAACTCAACATTTTATGTCCTCAATATTTACAATATTTTTCTGTATTAATATTAATATAACAAAAATTTAATAACTTAATTTAAAAATCTATCTGTCACCTAAAATATTAAGTAATGTTATTCTTCTTACTCTTATATTACATTAATTTTACATTGACTAATGCAAAGTGTTTTAAGTGCCCTTTTTTAATTAATGGCTGAGATGAGAAACTACTTAAAACAAGGCGTGTCAATTTGGTTGAAATAAGTATGATAAATAAATGTGAAGATTATCATTTTTTTGAAACTTCTAGAGGATATTGATATAGGCATATAGGAGGTGGGAATACAACAAGGAGTAATACTACTCTTCAAACTGATTGACGAGACATTTTTTTTTTTTTTTTACATGTCCACATAAGGGAGGATGGGATTGAACTTGTAACTCTACTTATTAGATACCACTTGATTGAATATCCTCAAGACAATGAGACATGTTTTAAGTTGGTTTTCATTTTCGCCTCCAATGTCAATCGATGTAATGTAAATGTGATAAATGTGTTATGTGTATAAATAGTAGCATTATTCTATATATATATATATATATATATAGAATTCAGAAATAATATAATGTTTTATTTTGTTTAAAAGCTTATTTTTGGAGCAATCAGAATTGGATTATAATAACAAGAAGTTTGATCAATTAAATTAAACTGAGTCGGTGATACCCATTTGTGAAATGTCATTTTTTCTCAGAGCAATTATAAATGGTGGTATAGCTTGGCCCATGGCTGCCCAAGAGTATATAATAAAGATTTCATACCATGGTCCATGGGCCTATGACCCATATTTGATATTTCTTTGTCTTTGGACTTTGGAGTTGTCTTTTCTATTTCAAGCAAACTGTACACAGATTTAGACCATTAATAAAAAAAAAAAAAGCAAACTGTACACAGATTCAGACTCTAAATGGACAGCTTGTTTATTTCAAGAGAGAGATTTTGATTTTTGGAAATTCACTTTACTTTTTTTAATTTGAACCCAAAAATTTAAAAATTGACAATACACTCCCTAATGTTTTAAACAATTTTAATTCAAACATTATATTACTAATTTCCGTCTAATTGGACGGAAATTAAAAAAAAAAAAAAGCTTGAAGGTAGTTACGTAATTTCATAGATTTCCGTCCAATTTGACGGAAATTAGTAACAAAAGGTTTAAATTGAATTTTTTTGAAATATTAGAGGATATATTGTCAATTTTTAAACTTTGAAATTTAAAATTGTAAAATTCCTGAAAAAAGTGGATTTTTTTCCCTTTTTTTCCTTTTAAAGTTTATGTCCAAATTTGTGTGGCTGGCTTCATTTTGGAATCTAGGGACTGCACCGTGTTGACTAGGCCGAGCAAATTAAGGTTGCGTCCAAGTCAACATTTCTTTGGCAACTTGGTGGCATAAGAATTTTCATGTGGTTTAGGACCTCTAGCTCTCTCAACCACTTGCTCTTGGTCTTGGTACTCAACATTTTTGTGGCCTATTCTCTGTGTTTTCCATTGAAGATAAAGAAGCAATCTGCAGAGGCGACCTACTGTGAGTTTTCGAAGAGGCAAGTAAGTTCCATTACGTTTCTTCTCATTTCTTTCTTCAGGGATTTCTCTCTTCTCTAACGCAGTAAAATATTTAGAAAGTTTTCTTTTTTTGACTGTCCAAAGTAATTAAAGTAACTGATCATGGTTTATCTGAAAATGGTGATTTCTTTTATGTGGGTGTTTGATCTCTTGCGAGCAAAAGAATACCATAAACCTAGTGGCGGAGCCATAGCACCCCCAATGACTTTATTTATTTTATATTTTTTCCCTACCAATGGGACTCGTGGCAAAAAAAAAAAAAAAATTCTAATACTGGTACTTAAATACAATAAGGAATTGAGCTTAGAATTATGTCAAATTCTCCAATTAAATGTTTAAATTTTAATAACTAATATTTTCAAATTTAATAACCAAAATATTCAAATTATAAGACCATTTAGATTAGAATTGTGTTGGCAGGAAATAAGAGAAGAAAGTGAAAGTGAAAGTCCTAATTTAAGTGGTTTTGAAATTTGGATATTTTGGTTTTTAAATATTGAGAATATTGATTGTTAGAATTTAAACATTTAATTAGAGAATTTGACACAATTATTAGCTCAATTCCTCATTGTATTTAAGTACTAGTATTAGAAAAGAAGAAAAAATTTAAAAGTACCCATTCATTACATGATGCAATAAAATAAAATAAAATCGAACCTACCTAGAAGTTTAAAAAAAAATCAACTGCACTTACGTATAAAATGCTGGCTCATACTGATAAACCATGCACCAATGCATTCTTTTTATAGATATATATAATGTGTCCTTCACAATATTTGCAATTGAAGAGTTGATTGTTGAATGCATACAATCCTTGAAAGAGTATGATGCTTGTTGAATGCATCATACAAGTTTATTAAGTAGGACTATGATGCTTGTTGAAAGAGAACAATATTTGCATTTGTTGAATACATTCTTTTGGACGTCTGCAACGTAGTGTTTCTTTCAAAATATGATGCTTGTTGATGGAGCTGATCTTGCCTCCATTGTATTCATGAAAAGCTTCTGGGTTGACTTGAATAATGCCCTAGAATGTTGTATATTCAGAGTGCATACCCATTCATAAGACAAATGAGAAGGCATATGATCCACAGTTGCTTGCCATCGGTCCTTACCATCGTGGCAAGGATGACTTGAGACTTATGGAAGACCACAAATTGCGCTATTTACAACTACTTCTTCAAAGGAGAAGAGAGAACAACGTGGAAACATACACTAAGGCCATTAGAGAATTGGAAGGAAGAGTTCGTGCATTCTATGCAGAACCCATTAACCTAACCACAGATGAGTTTGTAGAAATGATGTTACTTGATGGGTTTTTTATCATTGAGTTGCTTCGCAAGCGTACAATGAAGGTTCTAATGGATGAATGTGACCCAATCTTCCAATTGGATTGGATGTTCATAGCTTAATGCGTGATCTACTGTTATTCGAAAACCAAATTCCATTCTTTCTTCTCACTAAATTGTTCGAGATGACTGAGATTCCTAACCAGCAGAACAACCTTATTGATGTAGCCATACATTTTGTCATAGTCTCATTTCCATTTGGATACCGTATCAATTTATCATGTGATGGATCACTCCAAAACATTAAGCATTTACTTGATTTGGTATATAAATCGTGCACTTTTCGAATTGTAGAAATTGGGATACGTTGCAGTATTGTACGTGACAAAGAGTGGAGTTCGATACCTAGTGCCATAGAACTTCAAGAGGCTGGAGTCAAATTTAAGAAGCTAGAGGAAGGTACTCTTATTGACATAAAGTTCAACAATGGGGTAATTGAAATTCCAGTTATGAAAATAGAAGAACGATCAGAATCTATTTTGCGAAATGTGGTGGCATATGAGCAATATAGTCAAAATAATCAACTCAAATTCGTCACAGGCTATTTGAGCTTCATGGGCTATCTCATCAACTCTCCAAAGGATGTTGAATTTCTTCGTAGACGAGGAATTATTGAAAATTTTTGGGTGATGATGAAGCTGTATCCGCCATGTTTAAGAACCTTGGTAACAATGCCATTGTATTCAACTCATATTTTGCTGAACTTTTCAGAAATGTGAACAAGCATTGCCGTAGACGTCAAAACGTATGGATTGCGAATTTGAAGCACAATTATTTCAGCACTCCTTGGGCATTGATTTCATTTCTTGCAGCTGCCTTATTGCTTCTACTTACTTTAACACAGACCATATTTTCCATTCTCTCTTAAATTTCCAAGTCATAAGTACACAATATGATCTTGTCGTTCTCTCAATTGATGTAATATAGTTTTGAACAATATTTTAGCAATGCTTGATCACTTACATGCTTTTGGAATCTTTTTTGTTAAGCTACAATAATTTTTGGTTGAATTCTAGTGGAGAACGAACTCATAGGTTTTTATTTATTTATTTAGGGTATTTCCCACTTTTGATTTGAGAAATGGGTAGGCAACCCAATCAAAAACCCAACTAGAGATGGAGAGGTAGTCAGAGAACCAAGAAACCGTCGAAAATGGGTCATAAAAATGACTCAACCCATCAAGAGAACAAGAGTGGCCATGGAGGGCTACTAACAAAGAGAACACAAAAGTCTTCAAAAGAAAACTTTTCGGAACTCTCGCAAAGTGGCTTATGGGTTGCTAGGTTGTGGCTGAATGCACATCTTGTGACACACTAGAAAATTAAGTCTCATATTTTTGGGAGGATCGTAAAGGTATTTCATGGGTTTCTTATTTAGTGAAATTAGACTATATAATCTTTAAGGAACTTTAATTGTAGCTAGTCCTTCTGAGGCGTGACATTTATGAAATCAGAGCCAAGTAATTAGTAATATCATGTGATACCGGAACACTACAAAATGACATGAGCCCTAACGAGGACGTCATGGACTTGAGAGTGAAAGATTGTCACATCTTACAAAGTTAAAGTTCCATAACGGTACTTGATGGGTTGTTAATGTGTTGCCTTGAGTAATACATCCCAGATTGACTCTTTATTAAGTAGGACTAGGCTAGATAAGTGACTAGAAAAGAAAAAAAAAAAAAAAATCTTATTCTTCTTCTTCCCAAACTCTGAATAAAGAAAAGCAAACCCTTCTCTCACCAAAATGTTCTAATAAAATTCGTGAGCATTGTCCCTACATTGTTTTGAAGCCCCTCTTTGAGTTAGCAAAATTCTTTTAGAAACAAGGAAACAATGAACTTTTATTTATTTATTTATTATTTTTTTGACATGTCCACATAAGAAGGGGGAGGGAGATTCGAACTAGTGACCTCCGCTTCATTAGGCGTGGTCCTAGTCGATTGAGCTACCTCTTGAGGACCAATGAACTTTTATTAACTGAATTAGGTGACTGTTATGTTTCCCCATGATAATTACAATCAATATATGACTCTTTTTCTTTGTCTTCCCAAATTTCTCTATTTATTTTGAAACAAAGTTTTACCATCCAGATACGCGTCATGGCTGAGGTCGTCCTTTGTCCAAATTTATTTGGATCAATATGGGCTTCATTTGGGCAAACGTTTTGATTAAAGGAAAAGTGACAATCTGCAGAGGGGTTCTACAGCCAGTCTTCAAACAAGTAAGTTCCATTACTCTTCAATTCTTCTTCTTCTTCTTCTTCTTCTTCTTCTTCTTCTTCTTCTTCTTTTTCTTGTGATTTTTTTCTTGTCTAATATGCTAAAATACTATAGATGATAGTATTTCACTCTAGCAATATGGGTTTCCCTATTGATGTTTACTGTCAAAAGTTAATCGTAATTAGAATTCAGGGAGAGAAATCTTGAGATAATTATACTTGTTGTCATTAGAGATTCATTGAGATTGGTTAATCTCCATGGTCGTGTTTATATTTCAGAATCTAGAGGAAGCGATTTCGATTTCATTCCTCAGCTCAAATTGCTCATACATATCATATCATATATGTTTCTATAAGACCCTCTTTAGAAAGTTCTCAGTTCTCATATTGACTTTCACCCTCCATTTCAACAGAGAATCATGATTTAAATTGATCATATTGGTGCTACAATACCCTAGCACCCGCTATCCAGTCCTCTACCATTTTATTTTCTTTTTCAACCTTGGTAAACTATTGAAAAACCTTGTTGTATTATGTTATGCAATTGAAATAAGTAGTTTTGAAGAAAATAGGATGGAACTTCCTATCCCACAACCATGAAAGTGAAATAAATAGGTTGCTATAACCCTATTACGAATTACTTATTAGCTATTCAATAAACTTATTGTATTGTATCTCTAAGATAGTGGGAAAATTTAAATGTTAATGAATAGAGTCGTCAGCAGCCAAGTTGTATAAGTAAGAAAAAGGGCAAGAAGGAAAGAAAAAACTAAACTGACTGTAGGTGATATTGGGCTTGAACACCTTGATTTTATTAGTAAATGGATATGTAATTGTCAGCTTGAAATTCATTAACATTAGTGATTGGTTTTGTGCAATGTATTTGGAACAGAGGCTTGTACAATTTGTGTAGAACATGAGGCCTGTTGATGGAATTGATCTTGTACTAATAATCCGGAGTACTCTTGTATATTTAGAGTGCATACCCAATTAAGCAATGTAAATGAGAAAGCATACGAATCTGCACTGATTTCCATTGGTCCTTAGCACTGCAGCAAGGATGATTTGATGCTTATGGAAGAGCACAAATTGCGCTATTTACAACTACTTCTTCAAAGGAGAAATGAAAGCAGTGTGGAAAGATACATTAAGGCAATGAGAGAATTGGAAGGAAGAGCTCGTAGATACTATGCCAAACCGATTAGCCTAACCATTGATGAGTTCATAGAAATGTTGCTTCTTGATAGGTGTTTCATCATTGAGCTAAGATTGCAAAGAAGGATCTAGAAACTTCAGCTCCCGATTGGATTATTCACGACTTTACTCGGCAAAATTTAGGCACATCCACATCAAGCTAGGCAAAATTTAGTTAAATTTAACTTTCAAAGTGTATTTTTAGATATAGCTAGTCACTTTTAAAGATTACCAAATATCAAACTCTTTAAATATTTTGCTACTTTTACTAAATATTATTTTTTTATTGTGAAATCAAACTACTTTAACTACCATGAAACCCACTTTTATGTTCACATATATGAAATTATTTTTTGTGCCCAATTACATTTTTAATTCAAAAAATTTTATTGATGAATGCATTTAATGCAATTGCGTTTTTATTTATTTATTTAAGAAAAAGTGATTTATTGATTAAGAGCCTTGCTCAGTACGTACAAGGTCGCAAATACTAAAAGGAAAGTCATCCTGCCACATAACTTCTTGCCCTACAGAAAGAGCCATCTTCACAAGGCTATGTGCTACTCCATTGCCTGCACGAGGTACATGGGTCGCCTTCCATTCCATGCAGTACTGCAACACCTGTTGTGCATCTTGTATGATCTGACCATAACTCCCCAGCCAGGCCTCATCTCGGTTAAGTAAAGTGACTACTTCCAAAGCATCCCCTTCTAATACAATGCATCTCAGTTCCATAACGCCGTGAAAGTTCAGCCGCATACCAAGCTGCAATTGCCTCTGATCTTCTCAAATGCAATTGTGTATTTGAGAAAAGGGGAATGCACGTGAATTAATGTTGCTGAATCAGAATTGATGTTGCCAGCAAATCTTTGAATTGATTTTTGAATTTCACAGAATTGGAAAACCAAATACATCAACAGGGTATACTGGGATGAGGAAAAACTGCGTATGTGGGAGTTTCCTTCCTCTTTTCGCCTATCACAAATAACCAACCTTTTACAGATTCAAAAACCCAATCAAACCCATACTCAAACAAACCCATATTTACAATCAAACACATAGTTCTTAACATCCAAACAACCAACCTTTTACAGAATCATTCAGAAACCCAATCAAATCAACAAAAACTTACTAAATCAACAATCAAACCCATACTCAAAGCAAGTAATAGAAATTCTATTTTCAACCAAAAACAAACTAATTTACAATCAAACCCATCCAAAGATGAAACAAAAAATAAATACCTGTAGAAAGTTCTTTGGATGGCTGACGGTGGACCTCTCTCTTTGGTTGTGTGACGAAAAGAGGTAGTGATGATCTCTCTGAAAAATGGAATGGGCTCTGATGGCTGACGGTGGATCTCTGTCTGTGGTTGCATGATGAAAAGAAAAATGGAAGGGAAGAAGGAGGGGATGTCTGGAGCCTGGAGGGAAAGAATAGAAAAGGACAGGGCCAAAAACGAAAGTGGCGGCAGAGTGCAATAAAATAATATAAAAATATTTTAACATTTGCTTTTGGTCTCTTTATATTTGAAGAGGAAGTTTGACAGATATTAAATTTAACTTTTGATAGCTAGCTTGATAAATGGGATTTTTTGTAGGTTTTGTTAAATTTTTAGAGAAATGTTAAAAATAAAGAGCTTGATGTGGATGCTCTGGCTACCTCCAATCGCTAAAAAGCTAGGCTTCTCCCGGGCATTATTCAGTATTTTCAACGCATCAACATGGTGTTTCCTTAAGCCACCAGGGTTGAGGACGTCGTCGACGGACGCGCAAGATCCAAGTACTAGGACGGAGCCCGAGCATTTCACTGTCCCTCCCAAGTGGGTCCCTTCTCCAACCAAAATAGCGTATCGGTTGTTTGAGGCGAAGAAAATCTTTGACAACATTGAAGACAATGCTTCCGGTGTTTCAGACTGGTTTCGTGTCGAGATGGCGATCTCAGGCACCAAGGCCTTGGTTGTTAAAACCAGCATGGAGGTGGAAGGTGAGTGGTTGAAGCTCCTTGGAGAGCTTTATGATATACCCGTAATTCCAGTCGGCTTATTGCTACCCTCGACGCAAGAAAGCGGAGACAATAACAAAGATAGCACATGGGGTACGATTGGTGAATGGCTAGACAAGCAAGAGAAAGAATCAGTGGTTTATATAGCACTCGGAAGTGAAATTCAACCAAGATCATCATTCATTATGATCTGCATTTCAGTATATGAAACAGACAGTTAAACATAGACTCTAGATTTTACTTCCTTGTTTGCTAAAAACAAAGGATTAATTTTGTAAGAAGAAGAAGAAGAAGAAAATCAAGATAGAAACAGGAGAACAGATTCAATCTCAGGTTATAGGGTTGTACTTTTCAGATTATGGGTTGTTTACCGGAAATCTGAATTTTCTTATCTACCATGACCACTAAAAACCATATACAGTGAAGAAAAAGAAGAAATGAAATTGTAGTTCTGTACTATGTAATCAGGTATAACTTCGTTTGTTACATGGAATAAGCTATTTTCTTTGACAAGTACAGGATTTTTTTTAATTTTTTTTTCAATATCTTAAAGATGCATAGTTAAATAAAACTCAGAAAGAGAGAAATGTTGAAGACAGAAACGACAGCAGTAAATAACGAGGGGTATAAGATACAACTAGCTAGATCCATATTAGTTAAGAAGTCGAATGGTATTTGGCTGTCATAATGCAGCAGCAGCGTTTCATTTTCTTAGTACTCTAGAGAAGACAATTATTTAGATGTCATTATTATTCCATACGTGTAAACTGTAAAGTAGTTGCTTTAAATAACTTGACAAAGTGACACCAATCAATATGAACCAGATGGTCCTGGGTTTAATTCTAAATCTAGGAAGCCCCTGCATTAGGCCCTAAATGTAAAATGAGCCTACAAATGGCCAGCCTAAAAGTCCATTGTAAAATAGGAAATATGGGGGGAGCACCACCTGTTAGGAAACTCCCATTGTAACCATAGTCAACACACCAGTTCATGCGAAAGGAGTCACAACTCACAAGAAGGGAAAAAAAAAATCCTAATTGTCCAGGCATGGTAAAGAGAGAAACTAGCGCCCATGATAGGAAAGGACAAAAATATAAACTCACGCATAAATCCAAAAATATAGCAATTTTAATCTGCAAACCATAGATGTCCGCTTCCATTTCAGCAATAGCAGCATCACTGATAGAGTCATCCATATCTCTGCCATTACTTTTCACACCCTATTTATATATGTAGTGAAGGAACTCAGATGAACCACTTGACATATTATCATAAAACATGAAAACCACTAAACTCTAGTTCCATAGTGAAGTTTTTTACCTCGCATTCAGATCCTAAAGTGGCATTCTCTGCTTCAGATTTTCTAGGAGATGGAAAATCATCACTGGCCTCATCTTCTATACGTGGCACAACTTTTGACGTAAAGGGGATGCCAGCATCTGTATTACAGAGACAAGCCTCTCCACTCAAAACAACACCTGTGGTTGTCTTCTGAAATAAGGCATACGTAGAAGTGTTATTCTCGTACAATTTAAAATTTGAATAGAAATTTGTTTCTGCAAACGGAAACATAACACAGCTTGGGTCCATGGATTCTTGGTCATCTAATCCCTGAGATGCAACGGGTAGTAGTCCAGGGTACCCATCTGATACTGCTTGAATAGTTAATGTCTCAGTTGTAGAACAATACTGCTTATCCTTGTCAGAAGTGTGGCTTTTAATTAAGAACTTGGAAGCCATTGCTTCTAATCGGTAATCACAGGAGTGCTCTCTAATGCTATCTGCAGAAGTTTCGGAAGAAATGACTGATGAAGCAGAAATCCCTCCTCTCAGGTTTTGTTGCTTTTGTGACTGTTGTGAGGATAGACAAACACAGGGGAGAAAGTTGAGGTCTGGTAACTTCTCAAGCTCCGTGGCATTATCATGTGATGAAACTTCAACATTTCTCTCTAGGTGCTTTTTTCTGTGATGAGAACAAGTGATATTCCTATCCGTCCAGTTGAACATCTCTTGACCCAGTTCAACATTTCCCTTGCAATCTCCTGGTATCTTGGAAGTAGGTTGATTCTCGTATTTATTCATTTGCTGTTTCTCGTTAATTCTCTCTTCACATTGAACTCGCCATTCTGGTGGGAAATTTGACATTGCCAGTGAAGGTGATTTTTCTCTGTCAGTACTCGAGGACAGTGGGGAGTAGCAATTGGACCTCTCACCATATTCCTGCAACTGGAATGATGCTCTGTTGTCCATCACCACGTTTCCGATCCCCATAAATTTGCACATTAGAATTCTTAGGATCTCTATGCTCAACTGGAGATATTGGAGGGGTTTGATTGAATGACTTTCTTGGTATCTGAAGTTTAGATAGAAACCGAGAAGCAGGCTTTGAGAACATTCCCGCCAAATTCGAGGAACTTGGACTACAATCCTTAATCTCCAAAGCAAATGCTGATGTAGGAGAGTCTCTATGAAAAGTTGGACTAGAGCTCTTCCGTGGACTTCGGTCCACCGTGGCATTAACAGCAAAAACATACTGATAATCAGCATCACTTGGCTGGGCAGCCCTTCCTTCCATAGAACTTGGGCTCTCGGGTTCATTTGAAGATACAAGAAATATCCGCAGTCTATGAGAACCCTGAATTCTTTCCAGCTCTTGATATTCGTCTATCATATGATAAAGATCTTCATCTGAACAAACAGATATAAGTGCATCTAGATCCTCACCAGGAAGCTGGTATTTGATTGTATGAGGTTGGTTACAAATTGCAGAAATCTTCTCCGTGAGTTCCACCCAATTGATGTTCTTCCTGATGGATATAATACACGCATCTCCACCCACGTATCTAAGCTTACCATCGGTTTGCCTTGGTAATATTCTTCCTCCAAAGCTGCAGAGAACTTTCATTTTTCCAGAGAAAGAACCTTCTGAAAATTCTGTCCCATAAGGATTGTATGAATGAGGGGACTACACCACATATACAGGTGGAGCATTTGGTCCTGGAGTTACTTGAGCAGGATTACTCTCATCAACAAACTTACCAGGAACTTGCCCAATTGCACCATATTCCCAATGGTATATGTTTATATTATCAGTATAAGCCTTGTTCTCTGCTTCAGTCCCAAATCCGGTCACCGGAACCAACTCTGAGAATTCCGAACTGTATTCAGAATCAATTCTCTGTAGCCCAAGAATGCCAGTGAGATCCTCATAAACAAGCTGATGGTTTTGATTAAACTTATAATCCACTCTCTTTGGCTGGTCTTCAGATATCACTGGCAATCTTCTCAGAGCAACACGATCCCGCAGAAACTCGGTAGAAAATTCCTCACCTGTCTGTAAGCAAATATTATTTTCATTTCTCTCTGCAGCGATTCTGCCACTTGACAGAACATACGCTGCATCTTTGTAGAACTGCTGGCCTGAAGTGCTAGGAGCTTCACTTGTCATTGTCTCAATTTGTTCTGTAGCTTCATATGAACATACTCTGGCCTTTCATGCTTTACTTCCTCTATGCCTCTAAAAGTTTCTACAATGATGCCCACACAATTGTGTTAATATGTACAAACTCAACCAATTGAATTGCTCAAATATCATAAAATAAGCTTCAAAGGCTTAATTTCATAATAGCAACTTATTTTGCCCAAAGAATGGCTAAATTGTCAGATATTGTACAGTTTCTTTAGAGGGTCACATACATCATCTACATTAGATCCACATTCAAGGGATTGATCTCCCTATAGCTTTAAACCTTCGACACCAGGTAATTCAAAGAGTCCCCAATATATATTCATTCCATTATATATACATTTGAGGAAAACTTCATGTCCCCCAAGGTCACATGCTTCTCGTACAATCAACCCATCACATGGGTTTTTGCCTTAATTCCACAAAGGAACTTACAGATTCAACTGTGCAAGAATATTCATAACATCGATGATCTATGTTTCAAAATATTGAAATAACCACAGGGAACCCAATAATGCAACATCATAAATATAGCAACGAAAACACACACACACCCCAAGAAAAAACTAGAAAAATAAAAGAAAAAGAAAAGAAGAACGTCAAAATGTTATTTCCATATAAATAAAATGTACCCAGATTGATAAAATAGAATAAGACATTAAAGAGAGGGAATGGTGAGAAAGGTACCAGCAGCCTGTTTGCGAAAATGTTTGTATGTGCATGGAATTAAGCTCCAAAGGTTGTTACAGTGGTCAAAATTCAACTTTTGAAGCAAAAGAGGAACATGGAGTTTGGATTTGGGTTTTGTTTGTGGGGTGTGTATTGAGAGAGAGAGAGAGAGGGAGAGAGGCCGTTGCATAAGGGTCGGAGTTCAAACGGGGGCGTCAAACAGCAACATTTTGCTTAAAATAACGCGGCATGAATTCTAGGGAACGATGGAGGGCTAACCGCTAACTAACTTATAAATTTTATTTTATTTTTTTCTTTTGTCTCTCAACTATAATTTTTTTTTTCTTTCTTGTATCATTATTATTTTTTAAATTAAATAAAAAAATTATCTTATCTACATTTATCATTTTTATTAACTCAACATTTTATGTCCTCAATATTTACAATATTTTTCTGTATTAATATTAATATAACAAAAATTTAATAACTTAATTTAAAAATCTATATACCACCTAAAATACTGAGTAATGTTATGAGTAAGAAAATCTATATACCACCTAAAATATTGAGTAATGTTATTCTTCTTACTCATGTATTACATTTATTTTACGTTGACGGATGCAAAGTGTTTTAAGTGGCATTTTTATTTATTTATTTTATTAATGGCTGAGATGAGAAGTTACTTAAAACAAGTCATGTTAACTTGATTGAAATAAGTATAATAAATAATTGTGAAGATTATCATTATTCTGAAACTTCTAGAGGATATTGATATAGCCATATAGGAGGTGAGAATACAACAAGAAATAATACTATTCTTTCAATTGATTGATGAGACACGTTTTAAGTGACTTTTCATTGATATAGCCACCTAAAACATGTCATGTCAATTAATGTAACGTGAATGTGAAGAATGTGTTATGTGTTATGTGTTATGTGTATAAATAGTAACATTACTTTAAAGCCCAAAAAAAAAAAAAAATCAGAAATAATATGATGTTTTATTTTGCTTTAAAGCTTATCTTTGAAGCAGACAGAATTGGATTATAATAACAACAAAGTTGATTAATTAAATTAAACTGATACGGTGATCCCTTTTGTGAAATGCCATTTTCTTTCGAAGCAATTATAAATAGTGGTATACCTTGGCCCATGGCTGCCCAAGAGTATATAATAAAGATTTCATACCATAGTCCATGGGCCTATGACCCATATTTGATATTTCTTTGTCTTTGGATTTTGGAGTTATCTTTTCTATTTCAAGCAAACTGTGCACAGATTTAGACCCTAAAAAAAAAAAAAAAAAGAGCAAATTGTACACAGATTCAGACCCTAATTGGACAGCTTGTTTATTTCGAGAGAGAGAGATTTTGATTTTTGGAAATTCACTTTACTTTTTTAAATTGAACCCAAAATTTAAAAATTGACAATACACTCCCTAATGTTTTAAAAAATTTTAATTCAAACATTCTATTACTAATTTCTGTCTAATTGGACATAAATTTTTTTTTTTTTAAAAAAAAAGCCCGAAGGTAGTTACGTAATTTCATAGATTTCCGTCCAATTTGGTGAAAATTAGTAACGAAATGTTTAAATTGAAATTTTTTGAAATATTAGGGGTCACATTATCAATTTTTAAACTTTGAAATTCAAAATTGTAAAATTCCTGAAAAAAGTGGATTTTTTTTTGTCCTTTTATAGTTTATGTCCAAATTTGTGTGGCTGGTTTCATTTTGGAATCTAGGGACTGCACCATGTTGACTAGGCCGAGCAAATTAAGGTTGCGTCCAAGTTAACATTTCTTTGGCGACTTGGTGGCATAAGAATTTTCATGTGGTTTAGGACCTCTCTCTCAACCACTTGCTCTTGGTCTTGGTACTCAACATTTTTGTGGCCTATTCTCTTTGTGTTTTCCATTGAAGGTAAAGTAGCAATCTGCAGAGGCGACCTACTGTGAGTTTTCAAAGAGGCAAGTAAGTTCCGTTACGTTTCTTCTCATTTCTTTCTTCTGGGATTTCTCTCTTCTCTAACGCAGTAAAATATTTAGAAAGTTTTCTTTTGTTTTTTTGACTGTCCAAAGTAATTAAAGTAACTGATCATGGTTTATCTGAAAATGGTGATTTCTTTTATGTGGAAGAGTTGCGTTTGTTGAATACATACAATCCTTGAAAGAGTAATATCATTTATGACAGGTTCTCTGCAACATATATAGTGTTTCTTCAAAATATGATGCTTGTTGATGGAATTGATCCTGTCTCCATTAGTATTCATGAAAAGTTTGAGCTTAGAATGAATTGCGAATTTTTTTTAAAAAAAATTCTATGTTGTGTCAATTCTATGTGTCAAATTGTGTCAAATTCTCCAATTAAATGTTTAAATTTTAATAACCAATATTTTCAATATTTAATAACCAAAATATTCAAATTATAAGACCATTTAGATTAGGAATTGTGTTGGCAAGGAAGAAGAGAAGAAAGTGAAAGTGAAAGTGAAAGTCCTAATCTAAGTGGTCTTGTAATTTGGATATTTTGGTTCTTAAATATTAAGAATATTAGTTTTTAGAATTTAAGCATTTAATTGGAGAATTTGACACAATTATAAGCTTAATTCCTCATTGTATTTAAGTACTAGTATTAGAAAAAGAAGAAAAAAATTTTAAAAGTACCCATTCATTACATGATGCCAAAAAAAAAAAAAAAATTAACGGCACCTACAATATAAAATGCCTGGCTCTGCCACTGAATTAAACCATGCACCAATGCATTCTTTTTATAGATAGATATATATATATATATATATATATATATAATGTGTCCTTCACAATATTTGCAATTGAAGAGTTGCAACTGTTGAATGCATACAATCCTTGAAAGAGTAAGATCATTTGTGACAGGTATTCTGCAACATAGTGTTTCTTTCGGAATATGATGCTTGTTGATGGAGCTGATCCTGTTTCCAGTCGTATTCATGAAAAGTTTGCTAGGTTGACTCCGAATGCCCTAGAATGTTGTATATTCAGAGTGCATACCCAGTTACGCAAGACAAATGAGAAGGCATATGATCCAGAGGTGCTTGCCATTGGTCCTTACCATCATGGCAAGGATGACTTGAGACTTATGGAAGACCACAAATTGCGCTATTTACAACTACTTCTTCAAAGGAGAAGAGAGAGCAATGTGGAAACATACATTAAGGCCATTAGAGAATTGGAAGGAAGAGTTCGTGAATTCTATGCAGAACCCATTAGCCTAACCACTGATGAGTTCGTAGAAATGATGTTACTTGATGGGTTTTTTATCGTTGAGTTGCTTCGCAAGCGTACAATGAAGGTTCTAATGGATGAATGTGACCCAATCTTCCAATTGGGTTGGATGTTCTATAGCTTAGTGCGTGATCTACTGCTATTTGAAAACCAAATTCCTTTCTTTCTTCTTACTAAATTGTTCAAGATGACTGAGATTCCTAACCAGCAGAACAACCTTATTGATGTAGCCATACATTTTGCCAGAGTCTCATTACCATGTGGAGAACGTATGAGTTTATCATGTGATGGATCACTCCAAAACATTAAGCATTTACTTGATTTGGTATATAAATTGCTCACTTCACCATATGTGGAAATTGGGATAGCTTGGAGTATTGTACGTGAGAAAGAGTGGAGTTCGATACCTAGTGCCATAGAACTTCAAGAGGCTGGAGTCAAATTTAAGAAGCTAGAGAAAGGTACTTTTTATGACATAAAGTTCAACAATGGGGTGATCGAAATTCCAGTTATGAAAATAGAAGAACGATCGTAATCTATTTTATAAATGTGCATATGAGCAATATAGTCAAAATAATCAACTCAAATTCATCACAGGCTATTTGAGCTTCATGGGCTATCTCATCAACTCTCCAAAGGATGTTGAATTTCTTCAGAGACAAGGAATTATTGAAAATTTTTGGGTGATGATGAAGTCAGATCCACCATGTTTAAGAACCTTGGTAACAATGCCATTGTATTCAACTCATATTTTGCTGAACTTTTCAGAAATGTGAACAAGCATTGCAGAGCGCCGAATGTATGGATTGCGAATTTGAAGCACAATTATTTCAGCAGTCCGTGGGCATTTATTTCATTTCTTGCAGCTGCCTCATTGCTTCAACTTACTTTAACACAGACCATATTTTCCATTCTCTCTTAAATTTCCAAGTCATAAGTACACAATATGATCTTGTCGTTTTCTCAATTGTTGTAATATAGTTTTGGACAATATTTTAGCAATGCTTGATCACTTACATGCTTTTGGAATCTCTTTTTGTTAAGCTACAATAATTTTTTGTTGAACTCCAGTGGAGAACGAACTCATAGGTGTTTTATTTTTTATTTTTTTTTTTTGATTTGAGAAATGGGTAGGCAACCCTATTAAAAACCCAACTAGAGACGGTGAGACAACCAGAGAACCAAGAAACCGTCAAGAATGAGTCAAAAAAAAAGACTCGATCTATCAAGAGAACAAGAGCGGCCACTAAGGGTTGCTAACAAAGAACACACAAGTCTTCGAAAGAAAACTTTTCGGAACTCTTGCAAAGTGGCTTATGGGTTGCTAGGTTGTAACTGAATGCACATCTTGTGACACACCTGAAAATTAAGTCTCATATTAGTGGGAGGATCATAAAGGTGTTTCATGGGTTTCTTATTAAGTGAAATTAGACTATATAAGCTTTAAGGAACTTTAATTGTAACTAGTCCTTCTGTGGCGTGACATTTATGAAATCAGAGCCAAGTTAATTAGTAACATTATGTGACACCATAACACTACAAAATGACATGAGCCCTAACAAGGATCTCATGGACTGGAGTGTGAGAGATTGTGATATCTTACAAAGTTGAAGTTCCATAACGGTACTTGACGGGTTGTTTATGTGTTGCCTTGAGTGCTACATCCCATATTGATTCTTTATTAAGTAGGACTAGGCTAGATAAGTGACTAGAAAAAAAAAAAGAAAAAGAAAAAAAATCTTAATCTTCTTCTTCCCAAACTCTAAATAAAGAAAAGCAAACCCTTCTCACACCAAAATGTTCTAATAAAAGTATACACACACGTGAGCATTGTCCCTTCACTGTTTTGAAGCCCTTCTTTGAGCTAGCAAAATTCTTTTAGAAACAAAGAAACAATGAACTTTTATTAATTGGATTAAGTGACTGTTATGTTTCCCCATGATAATTACAATCAATATATGACCCTTAATCCTTTTTCTTTGTCTTCCCAGATTTCTCTGTTTATTTTGAAACAGAGTTTTACCATCCCGGTACGCGTCATGGATGAGGTCGTCCTTTGTCCAAATTTATTTGGATCAAGATGGGCTACATTTGGGCAAATGTTATATATATAACGCTTTGATTAAAGGAAAAGAGACAGCCTGCAGAGGAGATCTACGGTCAGTCTTTAAACTAGTAAGTTCCATTACTCTTCAGTCTTTTTTTTTTCTTTCTTGCGATTTTTTTCTTGTCTAATATGCTAAAATACTATAGACAATAGTATTTCACTCTGGCAATATGGGTTTCCCCATTGATGTTTACAGTCAAAAGTTAATCATAATTAGAATTAAGGGAGAGAAATCTTGAGATAATTATACTTGTAGTCATTAGATTCACTGAGATTGGGTAATTTCCATGGTCATGTTTATATTTCAGAATCTAGAGGATGCGATTTCGATTTCAGCCCTCAGCTCAAATTGCTCATACATATCATATCATATATGTTTCTGTAAGATCCTCTTTAGAAAGTTTTCAGTTCTCATATTGACTTTCACCCTCCATTTCAACAGAGAATCGTAATTTAAATTGATCATATTCGTGCTGCAATATCCTAGCTCCCGCTATCCAGTCCTTTCTATTTTCTTTTTCAACCTTGGTAAACTATTGAAACCTTGTTGTATTATGTTATGTAATTGAAATAGGTAGTTTTGAAGAAAGTAGGACGGAACTTCCTATCCCACAACCATGTAAGTGAAATAAATAGGTTGCTATAACCCTATTACGAATTACTAATTACTAATTAGCTATTCAATAAACTTATTGTATTGTATCTCTAAGATGGTGGGAAAATTTAAATGCTAATGAGCAGTCTTGCAGCCAAGTTGTATAAGTAAGAAAAAGGCAAGAAGGATAAGGGGCTTGAACACCTTGATTTTATTAGTAAATGGATATGTAATTGTCAGCTTGAAATTCATTAACATTAGTGATTGGTTTTGTGCAATGTATTTGGAACTGAGGCTTGCACAATTTGTTTAGAACATAAGGCCTGTTGATGGAATTGATCTTGTACTCATTCGTATTGATGAAAAGTTTGCTCGTTTGACTCCAAATAATCCAGAGTACTCTTGTATATTTAGAGTGCATATTCAGTTACGCAACATAAATAAGAAAGCATACTAACCTGCACTGATTTTCATTGATCTAGCCATGCTTCTTGATGCTTATGGCTTCTTCTTTTTTTTTTTTTTTCTTTAAAGAAAATACAATTTATCCTCGAAGATGCATTCGTGAGAGAATTGGAAGGAAAGTTTCAAAGATTGGCAATTTATCCTAACCATTGATGAGTTCATAGATGTTGCTTCTTGATAGGTGTTTCATCATTGAGCTGTTTTTATCCCCAAGAAGGATCTAGAAAGTGGCAATTTAAATCTTAAATTTTTTTCCAATTGAGAAAACTATAAAATAGCCAACGTGATCTATTTTGTTGTTTTAATTCCATTCTTTGTTCTCACTAAATTGTTAAATTGCTGGTTTTTAAACTTCGGATAACTTTTGATCTAACTTTGGGATTCTTGCTTCTTCTTTTTCTTTTTTTTTTTTTATTTATTTTCTTGCTTTAGTACATAAATCCCCCACTCCACCACATGTAGAAATTGGTACAGGTGGGGATGTTGTAGATGAGAAAGAGTGGAATTATATACCTAGTGACACAGCTTCAAGAGTCTGGAGTCAAATTCAAGTACCTAGAGAGAAGTGGTGGGTTTTACATCAAGTTCAATGATGGGGTAATGGAAATTCCACTTTTGAAAATAGAAGATCGATCAAAATCTATCTTCCGAAATTTGATAGTATATGAGCAATATAGTCAAAATAATCATCTCAAATACGTCACATATTATGTGACCTTCATGTATCGTTTCATCAACTCTCCAAAGTGTTAAGGACAAAAGAAAAGCAAGTTGCCCAGGTGAAGGTACACTCAGGCAACCCACTCTCACACCCGAGCAGCCCACACCCAGTTGTCATGAGCTGCCAAATCACTCGGGTAATAGCCTATACCTGAGAGAAAATTGGCACCAAAGGCATTCAGAAAGGACTCACAATTTTAAGGAAGATCGTACGACTCCTGCAATACTCACTTCTCATTAATTCATGGAACCTCTTCATACTCCATGTTTCATGGCGGCTTGCCTCCTGCCAATATGAACATCACATCAATACAATTTCATGCTCTTAATTCTTTGAAAAAAATTCACTTTATTCTCTTAAAATTGGAAAAAAGGAAAAAATTCATTTTTAACCTATGAAGTTTTAGTGCTTTTTTAATGTTAATTTTAAAGTTTAAAAATTTGCAATTCACCCCTCTAAAGTTTCAGAAACTTACAATATTAACCCCAAGTGGATGGAATCCATTAAATTGGATGGAACCCTAAACATGTGCATCTCATGTGGCCTATTTATGCCCAAACTTCCGATTTTAGCCTCACCCACACTTCGTTGTTTGGCCTTTGCTTCAATTGAATATAAAATATTTCAAAGAGAGGAGGGAGACAGAGTATGTGTAGCAGAAAAATGCTTTGATATTCAATTAATGTTTTCTAAGAGATACATATAGTTTATAACATGTTTACAATGTAAATAAAAAGGAAAGTAATAACTGTACAAATCAAACAACTATTACACACAATTAGCCATGATATTATGGGATTGTGTGTTTACATAATCTTCATCAAGTCTTTCCTTGTGAGTGTATTTGATAGCAAGGGGAAATGATCTTCTTTCCTTTGCTGCATCATTTAATGATTCTGCAGAGTCACGTAGATCTTTGGATGCTCTATGATTCTTGGCTGCTATATTATTCTTGCCTTTGTGGTGCTCTGCAGTGCAAGTTGATGAGGATGACATGGCTACATACTCAATGGATTTCTCTTCTCTTTTACAACCGAGGGAGTCATGTAGTCTAACATCCCCCCGCAAGCTAATGGGTGGAGAACACACCTCTAGCTTGTCCCTGAAAAGAAGGAACTGAGCAGTAGTGAGGCCCTTTGTGAAGATATCTACAAGCTGGTCAAGGGTAGGTAGGTATCTAGTGGTGACATCCTTGTTGACCACTTTCTCACGAATGAAGTGATAGTCCACTTCAATAGTTTGGTGCCTGCGTGATACACTGGATTAGAGGCAAGTGCTAATGCACCAAGGTTGTCACACCAGAGAGTAGGGGAGCAATTAAGAAAGATCTTTAGCTCTTGAAGGAGCATTCTCAGCCAGCAGAGTTCAACAGTGGCAAATGCTAGTGCCCTGTATTCAGCCTCAGTGTTGGATTTGGAAACAACTGGCTGCTTTTTAGCACACTAGTTGATTAAGCAAGGTCCAAGGAAAATAGCATAACCAGTAGTGGACCTTCTATCATCAAGATTACCTGCCCAATCCGAATCACTATAGGCATTCAAGTGAAGAGAACCTTTGGTAAAGTGTAATCCATGATTGATGGAGCCCTTGAGATATCTAAGAACTCTCTTTGCTACTGTCCAATGAGTGGTAGTAGGAGAATGCATGAATTGACAGAGTTGGTTAACAGCAAAAGAAATGTCTAGCCGAGTAAGGGTGCAATACTGCAGTGCTCCTACAAGATGTCTGTATTCAGAGGCATTGGGAAGAGGATCACCATCATGTTGAGAAAGCTGGGAACCAGCTGAGAGTGGTGTCTTGGCAGGTTTGGCTCCTATCATATGGACATGGTCCAAAAGTTCAGAGACATACTTTGTCTGAGATAGATGCAGTCTTCCTGCTAGTGGCTGCACATGAATGCCCAAGAAGTAATGAAGAAAGCCAAAGTCCTTCATGGCAAAAGATTGCTTTAGGCAGGAAACCAAGTGAGTGATTGCAACCAGAGAATTCCTAGTGACAATGATGTCATCTACATAGATGAGGAGAAAGAGATGTACTGTGGAGGTATGGAGAATAAACAAGGAGTAGTCCACCTTGGATTCTGTAAAACCAAGTGCAACCAGAGTAGCTGCCAATTTAGTAAACCAGGCCCTGGGTGCCTGCTTTAGGCCATAAATGGATTTCTGAAGTTTACAGACTTAATGAGGGAATTTGTTATCAACAAAGCCTTGTGGCTATTCCATAAAGATCTCTTCTTGTAAAGTGCCATGGAGAAAGGCATTTGAGACATCTAATTGTCTGGTTGGCCATTGGAAGTGGACTGCCAAAGCAAGGATGGCTCGTATGGTGGTGGATTTGACAACAGGGCTGAAGGTTTCATAGTAGTCTATGCCATCTTGTTGTTGAAAACCTTTAGCTACAAGTCGAGCCTTAAATCTATCAAGAGTGCCATCAGCCTTCTATTTTACTTTAAAAACCCATTTGTTAGTGATGACATTATGATGAGATGGTCTAGGACAAAGAATCCAGGTTTGGTTGGCTTGAAGGGCTTGGAATTCTTCTTTCATGGCTTGCTGCCAGTGGGGAGATTTGATTGCTTGGGAAAATCTAGTAGGAGTAGGAGGTAGGTCTTTGAGATTGACATGAGAGTGGAAGGCCATGAGTGGATGTTTGGTTGAGAGGAATAGTTTGTAGTTGGGAAATGATTTGGGCCTACGAGTGCCATCTTGAAGCCTAGTGGTCATGGGATGATGAGAGGGAGGAACAAGGACAAGATTGGTAAGGGAAGGAGCAGTAGCTGCTGTAGTGTGTGCAGCATCTGTAGAGATTGAGGGTGGTGCAGGGTCTGTATTTGCTGCAGGGACTGGAGAGTCAGTAGAGGATAAGGCAAGGGTGGGTGACAAAGGTTCATCAGGATTATCAGGGAGCAAGTTAGTAGGCATAGGTGCAGTAACTAAATCAAAGGTATGATGTAGAGTTGCAACATGAGATGATGTAATGGAATGAGTAGCAGAAATAGATTGTATCAACACTGGAGCAGAAGGACATACCTTGGGTGAATCATTTGCAGGGGTCAGTGGAGTGGACATCCAATCCTTAGCTGAGAAAGTATTTTCATCAAAGACAACACTTCTGGTAATGATGGTCTTTCTGGACAAGGGTTCATAACACCTGTAGCCTCTGTAATTGGAGCAATAACCAAGAAATATGCATTTTTTTTATTGATACATTAGTTTGTGGGAGTTGTAAGGTCTGAGAAGTGGATAGCAAGCACAACCAAAGATTTTGAGGAGAAAGTAGTTAGGCTGCTTGTGAAGTAATTTGAAATATGGAGAGTGGTTTTTCAAGACAGTTGTGGGAAGTCTATTGATTAGATAGACTGCAGTGTTAAAGGCATCAGCCCAATAAGTGAGAGGAAGGTATGATTGAGCCAAGAGAGCTAAACCAGTATCCACAATGTGCCTATGTTTCCTTTTGGCAAGACCATTTTGTTGAGGTGTGTGAGGGCAAGATATTATGTAGAGAATACCATTAGAATTCAAGAAATGTTTAAATTGGTTGGAAGTGAATTCCCCTCCCCCATCAGATTGGAAAGCTTTTATTTTCTTAGACAAGAGGTTCTCAACTAGGTTTTTGAATTTGACAAAGCATGCAAATGTGTCTGATTTGTTGTGCATTGGATAAATCCAAGAAAACCTTGAGTAATTATCAATGAAAATCACATAATATCGGCATCCATTAAGAGAATGAATTGGAGAACTCCACAAATCAGAATGTATTATTTCCAATGGTTGGACAGTTACATTATTAGAATTAGAAAATGGAAGACACTTGGACTTTGCTACTTGACAAGGTTCACACAAATTTTCATTTGTAATGGAACCAAGGACAAGTAGGTTTACAAGCTGTTTGATTTTATTTAAAATGGGAGGTGCAGGGTGCCCTAACCGACTATGCCAGACTTTGGAGGAGATTGTGACTCCAAAGAATGCTGTAGGTTGTCTTATTTTGCTGGATGACTTGGTCAGGAAGATTGGATAGAGTCCATCTCTACTTGGCCCTTGCAAAAGAGTCTGCCCCGTGATGTTGTCCTTCACAAAGAAATGAGAATCAGTTAGAATGAACCAGCACTTATTGTCTAAACAAAATTTTTGAATGGACAACAAGTTAGCTACTGCAGTTGGACAATGTAGAATGTGATTCAATTTGAAAGGTTGCTGGAAAGGATTTTTAGAGTTATATAAGATAGATGCACCTATGTTGGATATGGACAAACCTGTTCCATTACCTACAGCCACCCTATCATCACCTTTAAAGGGTACTTGAAGTGTCAGATTGTCGAGGGCAGGCGTGACATGATTGTTTACTCCATTATCAGCATACCAAGGTTCCTCATCATTCTGTTCCAAAGCAGAAGGGTGTGCTCGTGCCACCATAGCAGCAAATTGTGAAGGTGGATTCTTCCCTTGATAAGAATAATCCATCCTATGATAACAATCTAGTGCTAGGTGTCCAGGTTTCCCACAGATTTGACATGATGTTCTGTGAGGAAATGAGGTGGGAGGTGCACTAAGGACAAACTTGGATTACGAAGAAAAGTGATTACCTCCAGGTTGTCTGAGATTGGACTGGTAGTTGTTTCTTGGATAGCCTCTGGATTGATTAGGTTGATAGGCATTCCTTGGCTGATAGGAATTCTTTGAGTAGCTCATTGCTTTTCCTTTGTGGTAGTTGTCATTTGAGGGCCTTGGTTTTTTAGTGTAAAGGGCAAAGTTTCCTGATTCAGTGAGTGGTTGCTGCTGTGGTAGATGATTGTTGAGTAAAATCTTGTGGTTGAGCAATTCACATTGGAACTCTTCAAAAGTCATAGAGGAAGTGCGAGTGGTGAAATTAAATAAGGTGATGAAAGTGGTCTAAGAAGAATTCAAACCTCCAAGGACATAGGATATAAGGTCATCATCTTCTATAGGCTGCCCTGCTGTAGCAAGAAGAGATGCACATGATTTAGTTTCATTGAGAAACTCTAAACAAGTTTTGGAGCCTTGGTTGAGGGTTTCTAACTGTCGTTTCAGATAAGAAATTCTGGCCTTTGACTGAGATGCATATCGTGTGGCCAGAGTAGTCTAGACTTGTCTGGCTGTTTTTAATCCATAGAGAGAAGAGAGCATACAATCTGACATGGTTGTGTTGAACCAACTAAGGATGCATTGATCCTTTCTATGCCATAGTGAGTAATCTGGATTCACTATTGTGGTGAGGTTTCCAATTTCATCAGTGACATACTTGGGAGGACAAGGCTCACTGCCATCAACGAACCCCATCAATTCATGGGAGTTCAAAATTGGGTTGAAGTGAGATACCCAATTTAGGTAGTCTGCAGGGCCATCAAGTTTGGTAGGAATCTGTTGAGAGATGCTAGGAAGGGTGAATGTTATGGTGATGGGAGCAGAGGATAAGGGTGTGTTGGTGGCAGGTGCAGAGGATGAAGAGGAAGCAGGAGATGAGGCCATTGTTGCAAGGTTGGAGGAGTTTTCCTTTAGAGGCTCTGATACCATAAAATATTTCAAAGAAAGGAGGGAGACAGAGTATGTGCAGCAGAAAAATGCTTTGATATTCAATTAATGTTTTCTAAGAGATACATACAGTTTATAACAAGTTTACAATGTAAATAAAAAGGAAAGTAATAACTGTACAAATCAAACAACTATTACACACAATCAGCCACGATATTATGGGATTGTGTGTTTACATAATCTTCATCAAGTCTTTCCTTGTGAGTGTATTTGTGAAGGGAGATGATCTTTCCTTTCTTTGCATCATTTAATGATTCTGCAGAGTCACGCAGATCTTTGGATGCTCCATGATTCTTGGCTGCTATATTATTCTTGCCTTTGTGGTGCTCTGTAGTGCAAGTTGATAAGGATGACATGCATGGCTGCATACTCAATGGATTTCTCTTCTCTTTTACAATCGAGAGAGTCATGTAGTCTAACAGAATATAATATGGATTTAAAAAACTAAAAAAAACTGTGGGGGCAAGAGAGTGCGAGAGACGAGCAAGAAAATGGCGAAGGTAAGCTATGCAGGGCGGTGATCCTCCTGGAGTGGGCATGCTCCGACGACGAGTGGGCTGCTAACTCCGATGAAATTTGAGCTCCAGCGAGGCTGGGTTGACTGTGAATGCACCGACGATGACGATAGAAGCTCCGGCGATGACTGGCCAGCTACCGTCGACGACAACTGGACTTTCTCCGACTGGGCTACTACCGCCGGCAACATCTGGGCTTTCTTCAACTGGGCTCTAATGCTGGCCTCGAGAGCCTCCAGTCCAGGGACAAGAAGATCACCGCTGCCAAGGATACCAAGAAGAGGTTGGAGGATCGCTTCAAGTCTAGAAAGAACAGGTGGTTTTTTTTATTTATGAAATATGCTAAATAAGAAGCGGTGCGTGCTAGCTGTTTCGTGTTCACGTGAAAACTAGTCAAACTTGGCTTGAATAGATATATTTTTTTAATCACTAAATTAGTGCCTTTCCGGATTGTTTATTTGCTTAATCTAAATGATTGTTTTCTTCCAACTGAATACCGGAAAAGTTCGAAGAAAGAGAAAATGGAGGAGGAAGTAGAACTCCTTGTCGCCGATCTGGATCGATGAGGTCCTAGGAGTCGAGCTTGACAAGGGGGTTGCCAGGGAGGTGGAGGACACCCTCGACGAAGCAGCCATTCTTGCCGAGAACCTTGAGGGCGAAGCGGCGGCGAGCGAAGTCGTAGAAGATGTGGGCATGGTGGCGTGAGATGTTCATGCCGCCGCCGAGGCTGGACAAATCCACGTCCACCGTCAACTTCCTGGAATGACAAATGGTAAGCTTATACTAGCATACAATTGGCAAAACGACGGCGTGTGTGGGTGAGGCTAAAATTGGAAGTTTAGGCATAAATAGGTCACGTGAGACGCACATGTTTAGGGTTCCATCCAATTTGACGGATTCCATCAACTTGGGGTTAACATTGCAAGTTTTTGAAACTTTATAGGGGTGGATTGCAAATTTTTAAACTTTGGAGTTAATATTAAAAAAGTACTGAAACTTCATGGGTTGAAAGTGAATTTTCCCCCTTAAAATTTTAGAGAATTTTTAATTTTAACTCCAAAGTTTTAAAATTGACAATTTATCCCCCTGAAGTTTCAAAAAGTGGCAAGTTAAACTCTTCATTAATATTTTCCGTTAAATTAGACGAAAATCTATGAAATTATGTAATTACCCTCATGTGTTTTTTTTAAAAAAATTCCATCCATTTAGACGAATGAAAGTTAAGTGGAGGTTTAAATTGCTACTTTTTGAAACTTCAAGAGGGTACATTGCCAATTTTGAAATTTTGAGGTTAAAATTGAAAAACCCATGAAACTTCAGTAGTTAAAGTGAATTTTTCCCTAAAATATATTACAAATAAAATCTCTACATTTTAATTGTCTCACATTGATATACAAACAAAAACCAAAAGAAGATAAAAAGAAAATTAAATAGAAGGAGAAATAATTTGGGAACCTTTTATTTCCTTCATTAAAACAAATAAATGCATTACAAATAAAAACTCTACGTTTTAAATGCCCAAAACTTGTTCACCATTTAAAACGCCACGTTTCGCAATTTTAGGCACTCTCTAAGAGGACCGGTTCACTTACAAAAAAACATAATTTCAAGACACGTGCCGCAATGTCTCCTCTGGAAATCTGTTTGCCGAGCTAGAGTCATCTATTTTGAATTCGAATAGTTTTATTTTATTTTTCGTTAATAAACAAGTGAGAAAGGGTGACCAAGTGTGATTAATTTACTTGGATGTGATCATGGTAACACATATTTATTGAAAATTGGTAAGGAGGGGTTTAGACGGCGAAGAACCACATGTGTTCATTCAAGACCAATTAAGTCATAACCTGACTCAGCCTTACCAAAATATTAATAGGATCCAATGTAACTAATATTAATCAAAAGTGAATGATTTCCATTTCGTAATTCCTATTTCGAGTTTCAAACTGACTTTGTAGGACATGTCTAACCACATATAAATTATCTTCATACTATTACTGAACCACTACTACTGATGGTGAATTCTGTTATGGGAATCGCCTTATTAGAAGTTGCTTATTATGGGTTTGTAATAATGTTCTACACATCGATGGAACTGCCGGCTTATTTTCGATTTCCAAATGAAACTATCTCATTCATGAATCTGATATTGCAATTTGTTCTTCTTCTTTTTTTTTTTTTGTGGCTGTCTATCATTTAATTTGGAACCTTTTCTTAGTCAATGGGGTATATCTCATAGACTTTCCTATTCACACACTTATCAAGAAAATAGGCCTGTGAAAAGGAACCATTGTCACATCGGAGAAACAACCCTAGCCCTTCCTCTTCCACTAAAATATTGGTCATATGACTTTCAGAAGGTATGGTTATAGCAACAAGGAGCCTGACAATTCAGACTAAACAAGACCCAGTTATCAAACTAAACAAGACCCAGTTATTGGGGAAGCTATGGGAGCGATTTATGCAGCGGAGTATGGACGTCATATAGGTGTTCAAGATGTAATCTTAGAAGGGGATTCTCTGACTGTGGTTAAAGCGCTTCAAGCTAAAACAGAGAATTTAAGCCCATACAGACACCTTATTGAAGACACTAGATTGCTCCTAAGTAATTTTAGAAGGGGCCGAAGTCAGACACGTGAAGAGGATTTTCAACAATGTTGCCCATGGGCTGGCTAGAGAAGCCGAAAAAAATTGTGTTGATAATATTTGGATGGAGAAGACACCCCATGTACTTCTGAAACGATTGTTTAGAGCGTTTAGCTCTTGTAATTTGGAGTTTTGTAACTCTGGATTCTTTGTCTTTAATGAAAAGCTACAATTTTCTTAAAAAAAAAGGTTACCCACTTCAGTGCTTGGTAAATAAGATCATAATACCTCTATCTATATTTCCCTTTTTTTGACGGCATCAATATTTCCCTTGATTTTATAGGCTTTGTTGGGATTAACCTTAATTAAATGAGATCTAACCTAATGCAAATACTCAACAATATCATATTTAACGTAAGCACATCAAACAACTGATTTGTATGTTTCACTAGAATTGACCTTCATCAACATGCATGTAAAGGACTTCTAATTTTTCTACTGAATTTTACTCGATTTTATTTGATGATATATTGATATTGGCATTTGGTAGCAAATCTGTCAGAAACTTCCCGACTTAATTATCCTAACCAAAACCCGTAAAGAAGGTAAATAGAATGAAGTTTTGTATGCAAAGAGGGCATAGGCATAGACCTCAATCTAAGGCAAAAAGATTGTCAACCTCCAAACAAGACATAATTCTTCCACAAAGGAAAGGGGTGGTTGTGCAATCACCTCTGTCTTGTTGGAGTCATAGTGCAACCACTTTTATTTAGTCGGAGTGGTTAGGGGTGTCAATGCGAGCGGTTAATAACCGTTCGCCAACCGCTTAACCGCCTAACCGCTATAGCCGCCTAACCGTCTAACAGCTAACCGCTATAACCGCCTAGTGGTTAGCAGTTATAGGGTCTACTAACCACTACCACTAACCGCTTTTTATATACTATATTTTTATAATTATAATTATAATAATATTTATACATATTACATAATTAATTAATTATTAATGATTAAATCACATTTTTATTTTAGATAATTAAATCACACCTTAAGTATTAATATATTATCACTATAATTTATATGATTATATTATATGATCAATTAATCATAAAATCATTTGATTATATAATAACAAATTATACATATATATTCATAGGTAATTTATAAGTATGCAATTTCATACTAATATAAGTTAAAAGGGTAGCAAAATCTATCTCAATTCTCAATCAAAGAGAGAGGTAAACAAAATCTATCTAATTTAATTATTAAGATCATAATAGCATATGACTATATAATATCAAATTAAGTAATTGATATTAAATTCAACAATATGATACTTATAACAATAGTTGAAGTATTAAGATTAAAGGATCTCAAACTTGATTAAGTAAATATAATCACAATGTAAATCGTTAGTCATAATATCTAATTTAATTATTAAGATCATATGACTATATAATATAAAATTAAGTAATTGATATTAAATTTAACAATGTGATACTTATAACAATATTAGTTGAAGTATTAAGATTAAAGGATCTCAAACTTGATTAAGTAAATATAATCACAATGTAAATTGTTGGTCATAATATCTAATTTAATTATTAAGATCATATGATTGTATAATATCAAATTAAATAATTGATATTAAATTCAACAATGTGATACTTATAACGATAATTGAAGTATTAAGATTAAAATATCTTAAACTTAATTAAGTAAATATGATCATAATGTAAGAGTACCGGTCACTGGAAGCTTGTTAGATATATGTTGAGCTTTTCTAAATATAGAGAAGGATCTAGTAAGAGTACTGGTCACTGGAGCTGCAGGCATGCCCAATCCATTATTTTTTTGGTTTATTTTTCTTTTATTTGATTTATTTTTCTTTGTCCTTGTTGGAAAAGTACAAGTAAATATAAATTTGAGGTCAAATATTTTTTATTTTTCAATATGGGCTCTTTTTATAGTAATTGGGACCAAAGAGACACTGAAAAAGCCTAAAAAAAATCCCCAAAAAAACCCAATTTTGAAAAAGGGATTAGCGGGCGGTTACCTATTTCATTAATCGCTAACCGGCCGGTTAACCGCTAACCGCTAGACGGTTAGCGGTTGTAGTCAGTAAAATTTACTAACCGCTAGGGCGGTTACGGTTAGTGGTTAGTGGCACTGAACCGCTAATCGTAACCACATTGATACCCCTAATGTGGACACCGTAGCTCTGAATCGAGTCATGAATCGCTCCAAAACATAGGGCATCTACTTGCTTTGGTACATAAATCTATCAATCCACCATATGTAAAAGTGGGAATGTTGTAGATGTGAAAAAGTGGAATATGATACCTAGTGCCACATAACTTCAAGAGGCTGGAGTCAATTTCAAGAAGCTAGAGATAGATGGCTTATTTGACATAAAGTTCAACAATGGGGTAATCGAAATTCCAGTTTTGCGAATAGGAGATCCAACAGAACATATGCTCCAATATATGGTTGCGTATGAGCAATACAGTCAAAATAAGAATCTCAAATACTTCACAGAATATATGAACTTCATGGATAAACTCATCAACTCTCCAAAGGATGTTGAATTACTTGGTCGACGAGGAATTATTGAAAATTGGTTGGGTGATGATGAAGCTGTCTCCACCATGTTTAACAAGCTTGGTGACAATGTGATCATGGTATCCAACTTCTATTATGCTCAAATTTTCAGAGATGTGAACAAGCATTGCCGCAAATGTTAAATGGAATGTATGGATAGCGAAATTGAGGCACAACTGCTACTTCAACAGTCCTTGGGACCACCTTATTAGTGTTGTGTGTTATATAAACAATCTATTATTTTGCTATTGGTTTTAACAATATTGGTTGGGTATGAAACTGTTACTGTCACTTAGTGGGATTCCGAGGATGGCGCATAGCCGTAAAAGGCTATTTATGTGCAAATTGTAACCATCCTGAAGATCGCGACCCAATCTGATTGCACGGACTGGGGGGAGCTTTAATGAGGTAGCAGTTATGTATGGAAGTATGCTGCGTTGTAGATGATCCTGGCGATAACCTCGGAACCGACCCGGTTGGTTGAACCCAAATAATAATCCGCTCCTTGCTTGGCGGCCCATTTTGTGTGTGTGGTTCTTTCATTATTGGACCCTGATTCCGTAGGTGATGGGCTTAGGGCCTAACGACTATAGCCGAAAGATATTGTTGTGCGAAAGGTCACGAATCTCTCACACAAACAAAACAAGCGAAACAAATGTGATAATAGTGTTTAAAGAAAAATAAACAAATGACAACAAGACAACAAGATTTACGTGGTTCGACAATTTGCCTACATCCACGATGCAACGGTAGAGAGAGACTTCACTAATTCAAAAGGGAAGAATACAAAAGTGTGATAAAACATTCACAAACCCAAATCCCCAAATACACCCAATTCCCACTCACAAGCTCTATTTTTTTTCTGCTGAGCTTATTTTCTCTCGGTGTATTTTTCTCTTTTTGTTCTGCTCTCTTCTGAGCTTCCCACGCATCTATATTTATAGACGCAGGTAGCAGATGATAAATGAATGAACTAAATTAGTTCATCAAACTCTTCTCACGTCCGCCCACCATAAACCATAAATGAAGAGCTTCCTTTGTTGACAATCAATTAACATCATAATAGTCTACATTCTGGATTTGCAAGCTCATGAATCAGAGTGGCAGCTTTGCATTAAATGAATTCATCCCACAAGACCATGCAATAAATGACAAAGCTTGACAAAAGGAATAAGTGGCAGCTTCATTCGGTGTATATGGAGATAAGGACAAATATGATGGCAACTCATATGCAGATTTTTGGAGGAAATGACGGCTGCCCACTTGCAAGACCATTCACACTTTTTTTCTTCAATTGTTGACTAAATGAATACCAAAGTTTGACCGAAAGAATAGCATAGAAGCTTCATTCGGTGGCCTAAGGAGCATGACACCTTTGGCAAGAAAAAATCTTTCCTTGTTCATTAACATGAGCCAACTTTTCAACAATTCTCCACCTTGGCGAATATTCTCTACTTTACCGTTACACTTCCAATCTGCTTCAAATTTTCAAAATATTGGCTAAGCCCAAACAATGTTTGAACTTAGCTCCAGTAACCACTTTGGTTAGCATATCTGCAGGATTATCTGCAGTTCCAATCTTCTGAAGAAGAATGTCTCCTTCTTCCAGAATTTCACGAACAAAATGGAAACGGACATCAATGTGCTTTGTTCGAGTATGATGAACTTGGTTCTTTGCCAAATGAATAGCACTCTGACTATCACACAAAACTTTCACATTCTTCTGAAGAATACCCAAGTCCCCAATCAAACCATGCAACCAGATGGCCTCTTTTATGGCATCAACAACTGCCATATATTCAGCTTCAGTAGTTGACAAAGCAACTGTAGTTTGCAATGTTGACCTCCAACTAACTGGTCCTCCTGCCAGTGTAAAGACATAACCTGTCGTAGATCGTCTTTTATCCAAATCATTAGCATAGTCCGAATCCACATAACCAACTAAAATTTGATCAAGTCCACTGTCTACTCGTTCAAATTTTAAACCAACATCTACAGTACCCAGAATATATCGTAGAATCCACTTCCTTGCTTGCCAGTGCCCTTTTCCTGGAGCATGCATATATCGCTCACCATATCGATCGCCATAAATATCGTGCCTCGTACACACCATTGCATACATCAAGCTACCCACCAAATTAGCATATGGAACATGAGCCATGTGATCACGTTCCTCATCTATACTGGAGACATAGCGCACTAAGCTTGAAGTGCGGCGCTAAGTTTGGTATTATGATCCATACAAAATGCTTCAACACCTTCTTCAAGTATCTTGTTTACGAGTTAAGCAAACAATACCTCTTGCCCTCTCAGTAATTTCCATGCCAAGAATCTTCTTAGCTTCACCAAGGTCTTTCATTTCAAACTCATTTTCAATTGAGTTTTAACCTATCAATCTCCACAATACTTTTACATGCAATTAACATATCATCAACATATAAAAGTAAATAAGTGATAGTACCATCTTGTAGCTTATGAAAATACACACAGTGATCAAATTGACTTCTTGTGTACTTTTGCCTCATCATGAACTGATCAAATCGCTTATACCACTGTCTAGGATATTGCTTCAAACCATACAACGATCTATTCAGTTTGCATACCAAATTTTTCTTACCAGTAACTTTGAACCCATCTGGCTGAGTCATATAAATATCTTCTTCTAGGTCCCCATGCAAGAATGCAGTTTTCATATCTAGCTGCACTAGCTCTAGATCAAACTGAGCAACCAAAGCCAATAAAACACGTATGGAAGAGTGTTTAACAACTGGAGAAAATACCTCATTATAATCAATACCTTCCTTCTGAGCGTAACCCTTGGCTACCAATCTGGATTTGAAACGAATGCCATCTTGTTATGCAGGACCTTCTTTCTTAGTGTATACCAATTTGCACCCAATTGCCTTCTTCCCTTTTGGTAGTTGAACCACCTTCTAAGTTTGATTCTTGTAAAGAGACTGCATCTCCTTACCCATAGCTTCCTTCCACCTAGCTTTGTCTGAGTTGCTAATTGCTTCTCTATAGGTTAAAGGAATATCTTCTTCGGTAATTGGTAGTGCATAGGCTACTGTGTCAGTATACTGAGCAGGCTTTCATATTTCTCGCCTTGGTCTACTGACTGCAATAGAGTCCAGTTGCTGTAGAGACCTTTGGGTTGGGGCCTCTTCTTCAACTTCATCTGAAATCTCCTCTTCAGTTTCAACTGGGAAGTTTATCTGCTCAAAGTTGCATGAATACTTTTGGAACCTCTAGCTCCACCTGATAGTCTTCCTCAGAATGATTAGATTCTTCAATTTGAGAATTCTCCACCTTGCAATTTCTGACCATCTCATCATTATTGAAAGTTACATCTCGACTGATAATAACTTTCTTCAACTCAAGACACCAAAGTCTGTATCCCTTCACACCTGTGCTAAATCCCAAGAATACAGCTTTCTTGGCTCGTGGATCCAACTTGCTATCTCAGACATGGAAATATGCTGGGCAACCAAAAACATGCAGTTTATCATAATCATTAGCCGGTTTACCTGACCATACCTCAGTATGAGTTTTTCCTTCAATTGCAGCAGCTGGCAACCTGTTTATAAGGTGACACACATAATTCATAGCCTCAGCCCAAAAACTCTTGCCCAATCCGGCATTAGACAACATACATCGTACCTTCTCCAGAATAGTACGATTCATGCGTTCTGCCACCCCATTTTGTTGCGGAGTCCTACTGACTGTGAAGTGTCTCACAATCCCTTCATCCTGGCATATCTTCAAAAATGGATCCGATGTGTACTCACCGCCATTATTTGACCTGAGTCTTTTAATTCTTCTACCAGTTTGGGTTTCGATCATTTTCTTCCATATCAAGAAAATTCCCAGGACTTCATCTTTATACTTCATGCTGTACACCCAAATTTTCCTGGAAAAATCATCAACAAAGGTAACAAAATAATGTTTACCTCCTAATGATGGAACCTTCGTAGGTCCCCAAACATCTGTGTGAACATAATCCAGAGTCCCTTTCGTATTGTGGATTGCTGTGCCAAACTTGACTCGTGTCTGCTTGCCCAGAATGCAATGTTCACAGAATCCAAATTTGCCTGTCGTGGCACCATCCAACAGACCTTGCTTTGCTAGCCCTTGCAAAGCCTTCTCACCTGCATGACCCAATTTCATATGCCACAATTTATTATTATTAGGGATTACCTTTTTCGAGTTGTCGGATATTGTGGCGGCTGCTCCAACAATGGTAGTCCCTTGCAGATGATACAAATTATTTTTTCGAGTAGCTTTCATCACCACTAGTGCACCAGAAATCACTTTCATGATTCCATTCTCCATAGTGATTTTGTAGCCTTTCAATTCAAGCACACCTAAAGAAATCAGATTTTTCTTCATGTCAGGTACATACCGAACTTCTTTCAAAACTTTGACTGATCCATCATGCAACTTCAAACGGACTTTTCCTATCCCTTTCGTCTTACAGGCGACGTCATTTCCCATAAGAACTACTCCATCATCAATCAAATCCAAACTAGAAAACCATTCCTTGTTTGGACAAATATGGAAGGTACAGGCTAAATCCATAATCCATCCCTCTGAATGGCAATCAAAAGCTATCCTAGCCAAAGCAACATCTGAATCTGAATCTTCAGTTGTTGTGCTCACCACGTTAGCTTTATGCTCCTTGCCCTTAGTTTGCAACTTAGGACAATCCTTCCTCCAGTGGCCTTTCTGATGACAGAACCCACATTCATCCTTCGCAGGAATTCTCCTGTTTGATGAAGTGCCTCTTTTCCTTGAAGCAGAACGACTCCTACCCGAAGGTTTCTTCCTTTTAGATCTACTTCTTACTGCAAATGCCCCTGTTGTTCCGCTGTGTGCCTGCTTATCCTTTCTCCGATACTCATCATTTGTTAATGCATTAGATACATCATCAAATTTAAGCGTATCTTTACCATACATTAAAGTAGTAGCAAGATGTTCATATGCATCAGGAAGCGAATTAATTAACACCACAACTTTATCTTCATCATCAATGTTAACATCTAAATTTTGCAAATCAGCAAGTATTTTATTTAAATTATTCAAATGCTCTGACATAGAAGTACCTTCAACATACCTGAAGCCGAAAAACTTCCTCTTCAAATAGAGCTTATTTTCAATGCCCTTGGTCATATACTTGTCCTCCAGCTTGTTCCACAGCTCCTTTGCCATAGTCTCCTTCATAACAAAATACTTCTAAGCCTTTGCAAGACAGAGCCTGATTGTTCCACAAGCTTGACGATTAAGCTTTTTCCAATCTGCCTTTGACATCTCCTCTGGCTTGTCCTCCAAAGTCACATCTAGTTCTTGCTGCGCCAAGACATCCATAACTTCACATTGCCACATGCCGAAGTTATTCCGTTCATCAAATTTTTCAACATCGAATTTTGCATTCGATACAACTGATCTCACAACTGGTGTAGGTCCACCAGATTTTGGATTTTCACCAGTTTTCGAAGTTGACTCCGTCATCGTGGTATTCTGAAATTTTTTGCAAACACTAAATCACCCAAACAAACACCTAGGTCGAAACCTAGAGCTCTAATACCAATTTGTTGTGCGAAAGGTTGCGAATCTCTCACACAAACAAAACAAGCGGAACAAATGTGATAATAGTGTTTAAAGAAAAATAAACAAATGACAACAAGACAATAAGATTTACGTGGTTCGGCAATTTGCCTACATCCACGGTGCAACGGTAGAGAGAGACTTCACTAATTCAAAAGGGGAGAATACAAAAGTGTGATAAAATACTCACAAACCCAAATCCCCAAATACATCCAATTCCCACTCACAAGCTCTATTTTTTTTTTTCTGCTGAGCTTATTTTCTCTCAGTGTATTTTTCTCTCTTTGTTTTGCTCTCTTCTGAGCTTCCCACGCATCTATATTTATAGACGCAGGCAGCAGATGATAAATGAATGAACTAAATTAGTTCATCAAACTCTTCTCACGTCCGCCCACCATAAACCATAAATGAAGAGCTTCCTTTGTTGACAATCAATTAACATCATAATAGTCTACATTCTGGATTTGCAAGCTCATGAATCAGAGTGGCAGCTTTGCATTAAATGAATTCATCCCACAATACCATGCAATAAATGACAAAGCTTGACAAAAGGAATAAGTGGCAGCTTCATTCGGTGTATATGGAGATAAGGACAAATATGATGGCAGCTCATATGCAGATTTTTGGAGGAAATGACGGCTGCCCACTTGCAAGACCATTCACACTTTCTTTCTTCAATTGTTGACTAAATGAATACCAAAGTTTGACCAAAAGAATGGCATAGAAGCTTCATTCGGTGGCCTAAGGAGCATGACACCTTTGGCAAGAAAAAATCTTTCCTTGTTCATTAATATGAGCCAACTTTTCAACAGATATGGGTGCAACACGGAGAAATCAGTTGATGATTTCTATGCTTAACTATAGTCGGCATGTGTCTTGTACGTATTTATTCTATGCTTCAGCGTTTTGATTAAAGACCAAGATACAATCTGCAGAGGCCATCTACAGTCAAGTCTTTACACAACCCTTCTTTCTTTCTTTCTTTCTTTGTTTTCCTTCTCTAAGATGCTAAAATATTGTAGACGATTTCTTTTTTCTAACTATCATGTTCTGTAATTTGAATTTGACAAAAAATGGTAGCAAACATGCATGTCCGGCAACAGTATTGGCTCCTATATATATCACTTATTTTGTACTTATGTCTTCAAACTCTAAAAATTGACATCAAAGCTCCACATATTATTATTGAATATAAAACTAGACACTTTACGAACTTTAAAAATTGACATCAAGGCTCCACATATTATCATTGCATATAAAGCTAGACACTTTACAAGGAGCTTATTTGCAAATAATTTTGAGTATTACGTGAGTTTTTTGTGTTATGGAATATTTGTTAATATATTTTTTAAAGACAAAACAAATAAGTGAATCGAAGGAAAAAAAATTATCAAAGGAAGTAAAGTTTTTATAGATACACATGATCCAAACACTTTTATTTTTGGTGTTCTTTTTATGCATACATAGATAAGGAGGTCTATGTAAAATCCGTTATCTTTTTTCTTAAGACCATCATCAAGTGATGGAATAACTTCTTATAGAACCACAAATCAAATATGATCTAGTGGCGCTACAAAAAAAAACAAGGTTTAACGCCGCTTGAAATAGAGGCGTTCTATATAGTTCGAGAAGTTAAAGTATATTTTTTTCCTATTTTCTATTCATGCTAAACATATGAAAAAATATTTTCAAAAAAATATTTTATTTTAAAACAAACTGAGCCTAAATTTAAAATGGAGACAGACTTGACTTCTTCGAGGAAGTATGTGTAGAATCTTCACTAATATGATTCTTTTAAGAGAAATCTTTACTTAATCCATCTGAACTTTCAACGTTTTCACAATCATCCCCTAAACTTTAAAGACTCTAATTTAGTATGTTAAACTTTAAAAAGTTTGCAATGTTACCTCATATTGTTAGGTTTTGGGGTTAAATGTCCCTTATTCCCTTGTATTTAAAAATTATTTAAATAATTAAAAATTCTTGAAAAAAAATAATGGAACCCACGGCAGCCAAGCATCAACTTTTTTTTAAATAAAAAATAAAATTTTTAAACAGGGGCATTTTGGGTATTTTGGTATGCTCCATTAGAATTTAACAAAAAAGCCTAACGGATGAGTGACATTGCAAACTTTTTAAAGTTTGATACACTAAATTAATTAAGAGTTTTTGAAGTTTATAAGTATATATAATTACAAAAGCGCTAAAAGTTTTTGAAGAGTTGAGTGAAGTTTTTCTTTCTAATGGGCAATATTGACATGTTATATAAAAATAAATGGAGCCTAATTTAAAATGTCGATGAAACTGACTTTCTTGAATAAGTATGTGTAGAATCTTCTCTAATTAATATGATTCTTTTACTCTTTAATCTACTGGCCATATTAATGTGTTCAATACGTTACTCTCTAGAGTCTCAACTCGTGTTTATTAAATTTAAGATCCTTGAAACAGTTTAAAGTTCTTCACCCTCCATTTCCACTTAAAATCATGGTTTACATTCATATTGGTGCTGCATACATCCTAGCACCCGCCATCCACTCCTAGAATTTTATTTATTTTTTATTTTCCTTTTCAACCTCGCTAAACTATATAAAAACAGCTTGTCTGTCTTTTGTTATGTAATTGAAGTAAGAAGCTTGAAGGAAACAGGATATATCTTCCCATTCCAATATCCCATCACCATGAAAGTGAAATAAACATATTGCTACAATCCTATATATTACTAGTTAGCTATAAAATAAAATAAAAGTCGCTCTAAGATAATGCTTTAAAAATAGAACAAAGCGAATGTAAATGTTAATGGGTAGTCTTCAGCAGCCAAGTTGTATAAGCAAGAAAAAGGGAAATAAAGGAAAGAAAAAAAAACTAAACTGACTGGTAGGTGAAATTGGGCTTGAACACCTTGATTTTATTAGAAGATGGATATGAAAATGCCAGCTTGAAATTCATTAACGTTAGTTATCAGTGATTACAGTTCCCTTATAAGTTTCACAAGATAAAAATTACAAATATTTTTCAACTTCTCAGTATAGAATTCGTCTTTACTATCTCATACCCTAAAAATTTTCTTCTTCTTGTTTATCTTATCTAAAACATGTACAACTTCACACGAAATAGAGTGCACAAACAACTGGACAGAACAAAGCATTGCAGGAGGAAAACAGAAAAAGAAAAAACAACTGGAGGGTAAGATCATGGGTTCATATTCCATTAGGAAAGTTTGTAAAATTTCTGCCATGGAGCTAATATATGTTCTAGCCAGATGAGATCTCATGTTTTATTAGAGATGAATGCATAAACTGAAAGTAACTGGTAACAATTACAATTTGAGTAGAGCACTAGTTTTGGAATTTGTGCTTAAAAGAGACGTATTGGGCAAATTAAATAAAAATGGGTACAGAAGGTAGTTGTGACTGTTGGGGCGGGTGGGTTGAACAGAGAAATTGAGGGGGTGGGGGAGGATGTACTGTGGAAGTGGAAGTAGTTTAAAATCCTGCCCAAATACTGAGATATAGAGTGTTTGATTTTCTTAGTGAAAAGTAGCTTTATTTTGAACAATTCAAATAGCCAAAAGTTCGCTATTAAGAGCATTTTCTAAGGAGTCAAACTTTTATGCAAAATAGCTTTTAAAAATTCATTTAATTAAGTTTAGCTAATAAATTTTTTAAGGCTTTTTACATCTAATTAGCTATATTTTTATCTATATAATTTAAATATATTTTTATTAAAAATTGTGAAAAAATATTCTCATAATGATCTCTTAAAAAGTGAGAAAAGTTTTAGGAAAAAAGAGAAAACAGGTAAGAGAAACAATACAAAGTAAAATGACTCATTTGAAAAGTGATGCTACATGTAGTTTTTTTTTTTTTTTGCTAATCCAATGTGGATGATTTTTTACAAATCTTATTAGTTATTTTAGATAAAAATATTATTTGATTCCTCCACTGAAAATGCTCTAGCAAGAGAATAAAGTATCAAGAAAAATATGGACCCAAACTCAAACGTTTTCGTGGTTACAAAATACAACACAAGACTTCTATTTTTTTAATCAACCCACAAAACCCACAAATTTTTTTTCTTTCAAAAAAGCTTTACCTTTGTCTTCCTCAAGGTGTTCGCGGAATGCAAAATTTTGAAACCCTAGCCGTTAATATGAACCACTATGATGATTGCTAATGTCGCTTTGGAAGTCGAGAATGTCCGGAAAAGTTGCCGTCAATGGGAGAGCTGGGCACTGTCAATTTGAGAAAACGCACCATCGATTTCAAGAGACTTGTGCTCATGGGTGGTTTGCATTCTCTTCGAGGGAGACAACTTGGGGGTTTTGAAACCCCCAAGTTCAGATGCTCATCATTTTGATCTAATGATGATCAAAACGATGAGCATCTAATCCTACGTGTCCATAGTGTACACGTAAGATTAAAAATTAAAAACTAAAACGTAGGGGCATGCGATGAAACAATGCATTTCAATGGGAATGATGCCCGACGCCCTTGAAACCTTTGGGAAAAAAACTAACAGTATGGATTTTGTTGCATTTTCAATTGACCAAGACAATGATGCCCGACGCCCTTGCTAAACTATAGAAACAACTTGTCGTTTTATGTTAATGTAATTGAAGTAAGAAACTTGAAGGAAATAGGATCATGTATCTTCCTATCCCATCACCATGAAAGTGAAAGTGAAATAAATATGTTTCTACGTACAACCCTATTACTAATTAGCTATGAAATAAAATAAGAGTCACTCTAAGATAAAGCTTTGAAAATGGAACCTAAGTGAATATAAATGCCAATGTGATCGAAATATTGAGCAGCCTAGCTAGTTGTGTAAGCAAGAGAAGGGGAAAAAGGAAAGGAAAAACTAAACAAACTGGTACGTGAAATTGCGCTTCAACACATTGATTTTATTAATTAGTAGATGGATATGTAATTGTCGGCTTGAAATTCATTAAAGTTTGTGATTGGTTTTGTGGAAAGTATTTGGAACAGACATGAGCGCTGTTGATGGATTTGATCTTCTCTCCCATCATATTGATGGAAAGCTTGCTTGATTGACTCCAAATGATCAAGAGTGTTGTATATTTAGAGTGCATACCGAGTTACGCAACGTAAATGAGAAGGCATATGAACCTCAGTTACTTGCCATCGGTCCTTACCACTGCAGCAAGGATGGGTTGAGGCAGATGGAAGAGCACAAATTGCACTACTTAAAAATAATTCTTCAAAGGGGAAACGAAAGCAGTGTGAAAAGATACATTACGGCCATGAGAGAATTGGAAGGAAGAGCTCGAAGATGCCATGCAGAACCCATTAGCCTATCTACAAATGAGTTCGTAGAAATGATGCTACTTGATGGGTGTTTCTTCATTGAGTTGTTTCGAAAGTAATTAGATGAGGATTTGAGAGATGAACGTGACCCAATCTTCCGACTGGATTGGATGGCCATTAAATTATGGCGTGATGTACCGCTATTCGAAAACCAACTTCCATTATTTGTTATCAATAAATTGATAGAGATGATTCAGGTTCAGGTTCCCGATGAGGAGGACAACTTTATCCTTTTTTTCATGCTGTATTCCCGAATCGTAATATTAGGACGTGGAGGCCTTGCGCTCCAAAACGCTGGGCATCTATTTGTTTTGGCCCATGACATTGGGAATCAAGTAGATTACCAAAACAGTGGGCATCTACTTGCTTTGGTACATAAATATATCACTCCACCAGAGATCTGTACAGGTGGGAATGTTGTAGATGAGGAAGAGTGGCTTACGATACATAGTGCCACAGAGCTTCAAGAGGCTGGAGTCAAATTCAAGAAGCTAGAGTCAGGTAGCTTCGTTGACATAAAGTTCAACGATGGGGTAATGGAAATTCCACTTTTGAAAATAGCAGATCCAACAGAATCTGTATTTCAAAATTTGGTTGCGTATGAGCAATACAGTCCAAATAGTAATCCCAAATATTTCACAGAATATATGAACTTCATGGATAATCTCATCAACTCTTCAAAGGATGTTGAATTACTTCGTCGACGATGAGGAATTATTGAAAATTGGTTGGGTGATGATGAAGCTGTCTCCACCATGTTTAAGAAGCTTGGGGACTGTGTCATGATACCCAACTTGTGTTATGCTCAAATTTACATAGATGTGAACAAGTATTGCCTTAGACCTTGGAATTTGCGGATGGCAAAATTGAGGCACAACTACTTCAACAGTCCTTGGGCATTGATTTCGGTTCTTACAGCTGCCTTTTTACTCCTGCTTGCTTTAACACAGACCATATTTTCCATTATTTCTTACATTGTTCCCAAAAAGTAACAAGTGCGTGTTATTTTGATCCCATAATTAGTTCATATTACATGATTTTGGGATAATGTTTTTGTTGTAGTTAGTGGCTTATATTAACACCAGTGGAGGGCCAAGTAGACGGGATATGTGGATGTAGATTATGCAAGGGACTTGGATGACAAAAGATCGACTACGGGTTATGTGTTCACTCTTGTAGGAGGACCCATATGTTGGAAGTCTATGATCCAGTCCACGGTTGCAATGTCTACGACTGAGGCAAAGTACATGGCAGCGGCTAAAACTGCAAAGGAAGCTTTGTGGCTTACAGGGTTAGTCAAGAAGTTGGGTATTCAGCAAGGTGGAGTTTCACTACATTGTGATAGTCAGAGTGCCATTTATTTGGCAAAGAACTAGGTGTATCATGTGAGAACTAAGCACATTGATGTGAGGTTTCACAAGATCAGGGAATTGGTTGCTACAGTTTAATTGTTACTTGAGAAGATTCATACTTCTGAGAATACAGCAGACATGTTGACAAAGCCAGTTACTATAGAGAAGTTCAAGCATTGCTTGGACTTGATAAATTTTAGTATTTTTGTTTTTATTTTAGTAAGGTTAATTTTGTCATTTTGTAAAAATTATGGGTACATTGTCATTATTTTGGTAGTTTGATGGGTAAATTGTTGCAATTGATAGTTTGAAGGGTAGATTGTTATTAGGGTCGTAGTTTGAGGAGGTTAAATGGACTTTATCCAAAAATCAATTTAAAAAATGGCTCCCAAAACGACGTCATTTTGAAATGGGGGGGACACAGCAGCGGTTTAGGGGTGGCCAGCGAGCCACCCCACAGGCCAGGGGTGGCCGTGGCCGCTAGAGTGGGTTTCCAGCAGGGTCTAGCCATGGGTTGGTCTCCGATGATTTGGTTTGGAGACTCAGCAGTGTGGCTTAGCTCTCCCGCTGGTTTGGCTAACGACAATTGAATGGGTCGAGGGGTTTGGCGTGCGACCGGTGATCTGCAGGGGTGTGTGGTCGGCGATCTACAGTGGAGTGCGACCGGCGATCGGGTTTGGTCGTTTGGGTCTCCGGCTGTGTGGGTCACGGGATCAATGGTGATAGATCAAAGGTGTTAGTCGCCTGGAGCTCTGACAGTCGTGCTAGGCTTGCTCTGGCAGTACAATCTGCATGCTTTGGGTTCTAGCTATCTTGAGATCAACGAAGTAGAGATCTGCGGGTCTGTGATGGTTGTGCTCTGAGATTTGACGAACAGCGGTGCTGGGGCGAGCCACCCCATGGCGAGCCCTAAACCACCGTTCTTTTTTTTTTCTTTTCAAAACAACATCATTTTTGGGGGGCATTTTTTAAATTGATTTTTTTCCTAAAAGGGCATTTTAGTAACTTAACCTCAAAAAAAATGTCATTTTACATTTTTCATCCAATTTGACGGTGTTGACTAACGGAGTGGCCAAATTGTAACTTTTTGGTAGTTTACGCTCATGAATTACCATGCAATGACCATTTACTCCCATGAACTACTAACTTTATGTTGCACCACCCCATCACCCCATGCACTACCATTTCGTTACCAAAACCCTCATTCCGTCAGTCAATGCCCTTAAATCGAATGGTCAACCGTACTATTCAAAACGTAGACACTATTTATATGTACTATTCATCGACTTAACGACCTTGATTGACGGGATGGAAGTTTTGGTAATGAAATGGTAGTTTATGAAGGGTATAATGTAAAGTTGATAATTCATGAGAAAAAATAGTCATCGCATGGTAGTTCATGGAGGGAAATGATAATTTCCCCTTTTTTTTTTTTCTTTTTTCTTTGGTGTGGGTTGAAGTTTTTAACATGGATGTGTAAATTGGTCTATATAAATTCATTAAAATTCATCTTCTTTTTTTAATAGTTAAATCTTAAATTATTATTTTAACAATAAATCAATAATATAGAAATTGTAAAGAACATACCAAAATTCATAATTCACTTTACCTTCAATCTTAGGCTGCATAGAATGATAGAAGTTGCATAAATTTATAGGGTAGAGAAATGATCAATTTCCTTCTTTAGTTAAACCTCCACTCCCCACTAAATGAGGAGTTTAATAGAAATCACTACTCGTATTGACCAATAAAATAAAAAGAGTGAAAAAAGACAAATTCAATACCTAGTTAGAGTCAGATTCAAGAATTGATGAAACAAGCCTCGCCCTTCTGGTCCATTCCTCCATCAACATTTCCCTTTTTTTGAGTCTCAATATTTCCCTTGATTATTTTTTATAGCCTTGTTGGGAATTAACCTTAAATGAGATCTAACCTAACGCAAATACTCAACAAAATCATATTTAAAGTAAGCAAATCAAACAGATTTGTTTGTTTCACTAGAATTGACCTTCATCCACAAATCTCTCCCCAAGTCCTTAAAACAAGAAACCAAAAGGGGAGAAAAAAATGATAATGAAAGAAAAAGAAAGAAGCAGGTACATATGAAATCCCATAAGTAGTAGTTCAGAGAAACAAGAAATGACCAAGCACCAGGCAGTGACAGCTAAATACATTGTTTCACCTATATGAATCTGGGCGCTTTGGCTTGCTTTGAACAACAGCCTCAATCTTCTCCATCACAGCAGGAGTCAGTAGAGGGATGAGATCAACAGCTTTCATGTTCTCTTGAATCTACATGGAGGAAAAGAGTTCTTTGATTGGCTATGAAAAGAGAGAACAAGATGGCATACATTATGAGTAACTAATGGCTGTGTTTGTTTAACTCTTCAATAACTGTTCTGTTTTCAAAAAGAAAAAAACACACTTTTTTAAAAACAATTAACAAAGGATTTACTTCTTAAAACACAAGATTTTTTTCAAAACACAAAACACTTTTCAAAAAACTTTTAACACCGTTTTATAGGTGTATTTTGAGAAAAGATGTGCTTATCTTTTTAGGTTTGGAGGCTAACTTACTATTTCTTTAAAGAAAAATAGAAAGAGGTGGTACCACAACCAACCCTAACGGAGAAGGGTGGACGCAAAAGGCCGCCACACAACCACCCCAACTAGATAAAAGTGGCCGCACTATCACTCCAACAAGACACAGGTGATTGCGCAACCATCCCTTTCCTCGGTGGAAGAATTAAAATGCATTCACAGGGAAATATGAAGCAAATATATGCCCCAACAGAGGAGCGGCGGCAACATGTGTCAGACATGAATTCAAGAAGCTGTAGCAACATGTTACGGGGATATTATATTTTTATAACCAACCTGAGATTCCTTCGTTGCTCCAGTAATAACAGAAGAGACATTAGGATTTGCAGCACACCATGCAATTGCAAGTTGAGATAATGGCACACCAAGTTCTCATCAACCAACGAGAGTAGCAAGATTCTACAAGGCAGAAATAACGGTTTAAGATTCTACCTCTTTTTTTTTGTCCAAAAAGAAAGAGAGTTTCTTACTGAACTTGTAGGTGTTGTATAGTATAGGAGATAAAATGAGCTACTTCACACAGTTAAAAAATCTTGGCCAACAAGAAAAAATAGAAACTTTTTCACGAGGTCAAATCAACGTTTGCTTGTGTGTGAGTAGAAAATAACATAAATGTACAGTGGCAAAAGAGAGTTTATAAAAGTCAACAATAAATGTTGATGAGCACATAGAATACCAGCTCAATACAGAGAACAGACAATAAAATAAAAAAACAGGACTTTGTAATTTTCCAATGCGAGCCGACTATCAGGCGGTATAACTTTCTTGTTGTATTTTCCAGTAAGAACTCCAGATGCAAGTGGGCTCCATGTGGTAAGACCCAGGCCATAGGTTCTGTACAGAGGAAGGTACTCAGACTCAACCTACATCCATTCATAACGATATCATGCACAAAGCCAAAATTTACATATCAAAAGTATGTATTCACACACACATGCATGTTTACGTGTGTGTGTATATATATATGGCAAACACATCACTGCAACTGTTCCATTACTCATGACCTACAACAACAAGCAAGCACTCACATTGGGCTAAACAAAATAGCTAAAAAGCTATTATGACTAGCATTGTAGCAAACATCTAACTCAATAAAATGGCTAAAGATTTGCTAAGCATTGTAGCTCAACAAACTCTTAGTTACAATAATTAAAAGAAAAAAAAAAAAAAAATCTTCTTTTGGTCTCTTCCTTGAGAATTGGAAAGTAGATAAAGAAATAATATTTTAAATAAAAAAGTGAAAGTTAGTAACTAAAATGCCACTACAAAAAATGTGATTTTTTCTAACAGTCATTTTCTAACGTTTTAGGACCACTAGAACGTTAGAAAATGTTTCTAACGTGCCCTTTCTAACGTTTTTCACACGTTACTAAACCTCCCGTGAGAAATTGCAATTTTCTAGTTGACACGTTAGAAAATTACTAACGTGTTACTATTCACACGTTAGAAAATAAATTTTTATTTTTTTTATTATTTTTGTCATTTTCTAACGTGTCAAAAATTGACACGTTAGAAAATGAAAAAAAATATAAAAAAAATTAATTGTCATTTTCTAACTTGTCAAAAATTGATACGTTAGAAAATGACAAAAATAATAAAAAAAATAATAATTAAAAAACTAATAAATAATAATTACAAAAAACAAAAAAATAATAATTATAAAAAACAAATAATAAATAAATAAATAAACTAATAAATAAGAAAACAAAAAAATAATAATAAATAAATAAATAATAAAAATAGGAGTAACTTTAAATAAGAAAACAAATAAATAATAAATAAATAAGAAAACAAATAAATAATAATAAATACAATTGGGAGGACTTGTTGCAAAGGTCTAGTTCAGCATTAAAAAAGTTGACAGGTTTGAAGATAAAAATAGGAGAAACAGGCAGTTATCTCCATTCTCAACTACTAACAACCAACAAAGTTATCATTTTCAATTATGTATATAACTTTAATAAACCTATGAGGACACAGGTAGTAAGCTAATAATAATACAAAATGAGATGAGGAATTTATGCTAAAAACTAAAAGATAAGTTAATCATGAATATCATGAATTCAAAGTCTAGTGATCATTAAACCAAAAACTAATTGTGAAATCAAAGTGCCTACTTAGGTGTATGGTTTGCAAATGTCAAAACCTTCATGAAAACCATCACCTTATAGCATATAAAAGGTTTCATAAAAGAACCGGCCAGTTCACCGATGAAATCGTGCATACCTTTTACCAACAAGCAAGACGTGCTAATCCTTCTTGCATTAAAATCACAGCTAAGTCAGCACTTGCAGCAGGATCTGAAAAGTTTAGAGAGAAACCATCATTTCAATAGAGGACAAGATCCAATGCAGCATCTAAGAGGAACATCCTACACGTTAATTCAATAGTTGACTTAAATTAATCAACATTCATGAAACTTAAGCTCTATAGATAGTTGGGATTTAAAAGGACAGCAATTTTGGGAATGGAACAGCAAGGTATAAGATGGAACAGAGGTAAAAGCCATCCGTTGAGCAGTCTCAAATTCAAACATGAACCAAAAGAGGAAAAATAAAATAAAATACAAGCCTTCTATGGATGTGTTCTAACCAAAAGAGGAAAAATAAAATACAATCGATGCATTCAGTTCTAACCCTTTTCTTTCTATCATAGCCATTTATCAAACTCAAAGTCTGCATAAGCTCAACTTATGGATGTGTTCTACTCACCGCCCCAACTTTTTGTACCAGAAGGAGGAGTGAGGTGCGGAGTGGGAGAGAGAGCTATCGCGGAGAGAGGGAAAGAATGGGGGAAGAAAAGAAGAGAAGGAAAAAAAAGGGGGAAGGCCGGGTAGGTGGGGCTGCAAACCAGCAGGCCATTTCACTCAGTGTAATGTTGTTCCTAGTTTAATAAACACCGTACAGACTATTCACAGGAAAAACATAGGCAACATGGAGAAAAGTAGTGCACACACATAGAAATCATCCTAGCTTCAAAAAGTCATGACTGAAACTTGAAACAGAAACCATCATCTACTATTCAAAGGCAATACAAAAATCAAAATTGAAAAATCTATCTCATTCAACTCTTAAGTCTGAAATCATGTGCTAGTCACTGACACTTGATGCGTACATCAGTTCCACCAAATAGTCCAACACAAAAATTTATGAAACAAAAGCCAGGATTACACCTCCAAAGTATCCAGCAGAAAATACAACAAATGATCAAATAAAATTGATTTGCATGATCCACTCAGTGAAGCCTCCATTCCTCACCAGCAAGAACACAACAAAAATAACATCACAAACAATAAAAACACCTTCAACATAAGTAACAGATTAACAAAAGTACCTAAAATTGTGTACAACAAAAATATATACACCTCACCTTTATTGTGTGAAAGATTTGCTTAAAAAAAAAATCTATATGTTAACCCTAGAGATAGGGTTACCATATATAACAGATTTATATAATTAATAATTTTTTTTTTTGTTTAATATGAGTTAACATCATTTAAGAAGAAAAAAGGAAAAATACAGCTTCTAACGTGGATATGACGTTAGTAGTTTCTAACGTGGCACTATGCCAAACGTTAGAAACTGTTTTTAATTAAAACACAGTCTAATGTATATGTGCCCGTTAGAAACTACTAATGGCACATATACATATACCACGTTAGAAGTTGTATTTTTTCCTTTTTCTCTTCTTAAAATGATGTTAACTCTATATTAAACAAAAAAAAAAAAAAAAAATTATTAACTATATAAACTGTGTTATATATGGTAACCCTATCTAGGGTTAGGGTTACCACATATAGAATTTTTTTTTTTTTTTAAGTTTTTTAAAGTTTTTTTTTAAGAAAAAAGCAAAAAAAATAATAATAATAAAAAATTACATTTTCTAACGTGTCAACTTTTAACACGTTAGAAATTTCTAACGTGTCAAAAGTGACACGTTAGAAAATGCAATATTGTATAATTATTATTTTTTTTTTTGCTTTTTAAAAATTTTTTTTTGCTTTTTTTTTAATTTTTTTTCAAAAAAAATATTAATAATATTCTTAAATTGTATATAATTAATAGAAAATTAAATTTGAGGTTTATTTATTATTTTATGTTGGGAAACCCGTCCAATGGTGGCCGTTCTAATAAACCCCGGTCCCGTTCACCGCACGCTCGGAAAGTCTAACCCGCACACTTAATTACTTGAAAACCCTATCTACTATATATGGTATCAGAACGGCCATCATTGGACGTTTTTACCGACATAAAATAATAAATAAACCTCAATTTTAATTTTCTATTAATTATATACAATTTAAAAATATTATTAATATTTTTTTTGAAAAAAAAAGCAAAAAAATAAAATAATAATAAAATAATGAATTTTCTAACGTTCCAAATAGTGCCACATTAGAAATTTCTAATGTGGCACTATTTGGAACGTTAGAAAATTAATTATTTTATTATTATTATTTTTTTCTTTTTTTAAAAAAAAAAAAAACTTAATATAATTTTTTTAAAAAAAAAAAAATCTATATGTGGTAACCCTAACCCTAGATAGGGTTACCATATATAGTAGATAGGGTTTTCAAGAAATTAAGCTTGCAGTTGCGGATCCGACTTTTCGAGCGTGGGGTGAACGGGACCGGGGTTTATCAGAACGGCCATCATTGGACGGGTTCCCCGTCATAAAATAATAAATAAACCTCAATTTTAATTTTCTATTAATTATATACAATTTAGAAATATTATTAATATTTTTTTTGAAAAAAAAATAAAAAAATAAAAAGCAAAAAAAATAATAATAATAAAATAATGCATTTTCTAATGTTCCAAAAGTGACACGTTAGAAATTTCTAACGTCTTATTCACACGTTAAAAAAATGCATTATTTTATTATTATTTATTTTTTGTTATTTTTAAAATAAAATAAAAAATAATTTTTTTAAAAAATCTATATGTGGTAACCCTAACCCTAGATAGGTTACCATATATAGTAGATAGGGTTTTCAAGGATCCGACTTTTAGCGTGCGTGAATCAGGACCGGGGTTTATCGTAACGGCCATCATTGGACGGGTTTCAACATAAAATAATAAATAAACCTCAATTTTAATTTTCTATTAATTATATACAATTTAAAATATTATTAATATTTTTTTGAAAAAAATATATAAAAAGCAAAAAAATAATGCATTTTAACGTTCCAAATAGTGCCACGTTAGAAATTTCTAATGTGGCACTATTTAAACAATAAAAAAATGCATTATTTTATTATTATTATTATTTTTGCTTTTTTTAAAAAAAACTTAAAATAATTTTAAAAAAATCTATATGTGGTAACCCTAACCCTAGATAGGGTTACCATATAGTAGATAGGGTTTTCAAGAAATTAAGCGTGCGATCCGACTTTTGAGCGCGGTGAACGGGACCGGGGTTTATCGAGCGACCATCATTGACGGGTTTCCGTCATAAAATAATAAATAAACCTCAATTTTAATTTTCTATTAATTATATACAATTTAGAAATATTATTAATATTTTTTTTGAAAAAAAAAATAAAAAAAAAGCAAAAAAATATAATAAAATAATGCATTTTCTAACGTTCCAAATAGTGCCACGTTAGAAATTTCTAACGTGGCACTATTTGGAACGTTAGAAAATGCATTATTTTATTATTATTTTTTTTTTTTGCTTTTTTTTCTTAGAAAAAAAACTTAAAATAATTTTTTTTTTTAAAAAAAATCTATATGTGGTAACCCTAACCCTAGATAGGGTTACCATATATAGTAGATAGGGTTTTCAAGAAATTAAGCGTGCGGATCCGACTTTTCGGCGGCGCGGTGAATGGAGGGTTTATCGAAACGTCCATCATTGGACGGGTTTCCAACATAAAATAATAAATAAACCTCAATTTTAATTTTCTATTAATTATATACAATTTAGAAATATTATTAATATTTTTTGAAAAATTAAAAAAGCAAAAAATAATAATAATAATAATAAAATAATGCATTTTCTAACGTTCCAAATAGTGCCACGTTAGAAATTTCTAACGTGCACTATTTGGAACGTTAGAAAATGCATTATTTTATTATTATTATTTTTTTTTGCTTTTTTTTTTTTTAAAAAAAAAGCTTAAAATAATTTTTTTTTTTTAAAAAAAATCTATATGTGGTAACCCTAACCCTAGATAGGGTTACCATATATAGTAGATAGGGTTTTCAAGAAATTAAGCGTGCGGATCCGACTTTTCAAGCGTGTAGTGAACGGGACCAGGGTTCATCAAAACGGCCATCGTTGGACGGGTTTCCCGACATAAAATAATAAATAAACCTCAATTTTAATTTTCTATTAATTATATACAATTTAAAAATATTATTAATATTTTTTAAAAAAAAAATTAAAAAAAACAGAAAAAAGCAAAAAAATAAAATAATAATAAAATAATGCATTTCCTAACGTTCCACTATATGGAACGTTAGAAATTGACATTTTTTATTATTATTATTTTTTTGCTTTTTTTTTTCAAAAAAATTATTTTTTTAATTATTTGTCAATTTTGTCATTTTCTAACGTGTCACTATTCACACGTTAGAAATTTCTAACGTGTGAATAGTAACACGTTAGAAAATGCATTTTTTATTTTTTAATTATTTTTTACTTTTGTCATTTCCTAACGTGTCACTTTCCACACGTTAGAAATTTCTAACGTGTGAATAGTGACATGTTAGAAAATGCATTTTCTAACGTGTCAATGTTTGAAACGTTAGAAACTTCTAACGTGGCAAAAATCGATGAACAGTAGACACGTTAAAAAATGACCTGTTTTTTGTAGTGTGCTGAGTCAGGCTAGATGTTGGTACTTTGAAAAAGAAGGTAGCTAAAATAGAAAAATGTGTTTTTTAGCTAAATATTTGTCGACCCGGATGTGAGTGCTCTAAAGAAAAAGCCATACAGCTCATTTGGCCCCAACAAAAATTTAAGAAACCCCCTTACGTCCTCCCTAAAAATTTAAATAACCATTTCAAGCTTCTTAAAAATCTGAAAAAAAAAAAAAAAAAATCCTTGCCACCTTTGTAAAAAATTTGAGAAAAAATATATTAGTTCCCCACCTGTGACTCCGTTTGGCAAACAACTCCCCCTTATTTTCATTTCTCCAAAAAAAAAGTCAAATTCCTTTCAAAACTATTACCAAACAACTTTCTTCACTTTTCTCTCACAAAAAATTCAAAACTCATTTTTCCTTTATTTTATATCAATCACTTCTTATTACTATTCAAACAAAAACTCTTTACCAAATGGCCAATGTTGTCTCTTAAAAAGTATGAAGAAATATTTGAGCTTTTTCTAAAATCCAAAAATTTAACCGTTAAAAAGTTTCTAAAAACCAAAAGATATCATTTTCTAAGACTCAAGATGTGTGACTTTCCTCCATCCTCCCCTCAACTCCTCCCTCTCTTTCTTATGATTTCTCTTTTCCCTAAAAATTCCAAGTCACCTTTTAAATTTCCTCCTTCCTTTGCCTTGAAACAATATTCAGGACCCCAAGTAAAAATTATTTGCTCTACCATTGATTATACATGTTCAAAACAAACAAAAAACAAAAAACACCATCAACAAATGACTCATTGATTGTGTTTGACTAAGTGATGCAGGCAGCAAGAAACAGGTTTTATTGGAAAAAAACAAAAACAAAAACAAAAAAAAAAAACCTTAGTTCTCTCTCATCAAAAGAACTCCTGATAAGTGCTTAAATATTCATATTTAAGTCCCTTAATTTATATTTGTTATACCTTTAGTTTATATTATTTTGTCTATTTTATTTCCTTTTTGTGTTTTCTGTGTTTTTGTAGGTCATGGAAGAAAATGAAGCGTTTCTGGAAATGTTCCAAGCTTAAAGGGCAAATTGGGAAGACCTAGAAGATGTGGAAAGGAGTAAATCGGAATTTATCAAAATTGGAGTCAAAATCGGATTGCATTTGGATTCTGCACATGTCTCGGTATTTTGACCATAACTTCGCGCTCAAATATTGGATTGAGGTGATTCCAGCGGCATTGGAAAGCTAACTCAATAGACTACAAATCATTGTGAAATAGCATTTTCCTAATTCCGAGTGCCGCAATTCCAAAATCGCCCCGCAAGATAGGAGCCCAATTCTGGACGAATCCTTCTCCGATTTGTAATAGGATTGTCTCCTAATTTGTCTAGGAGATAGAATTCCGAAATTCCTAGGTTTACTAGTGGTTCTAGGACTCTCCTAAGGCCTATAAATAGACCTCTAAGCCTCACAATTAGAGACACAATTTCAGAGAGGAGAAGTTGGAGGCTACTTCTAGGAGCGGTTTTCGGTTCTTTCTTTTCCTTTTCTTTTTAGTTTTTATTTTAATTATGTGTAACTAATTATTTTAGTAGGGCTTGATTGAAACCCTAATTATGTTTATTTAATATTTCAATATTACGCCTTTGTGATAATCATATTGTGTTGCTTAACTTGATTAATGCCTGCTTTTATTGAATTTCATATGTATGTGATTGGCCATTATATGCATGTGGTATGGACTTGTTAGTTAGATCAATTTGGATGACCGAGTCCTGGTTTAACATAAGTAACAAAAGTAATCCACGCTGGTTCTTGGGTTAATCAACATGGGAAACCGGAGTATACACCATGCCCTAGGTCTCATGTGGTTGTCGGTTTTCACAGTTCATATGCTTTCCTAGAGAACAACTTAGTATACACCATGCTAATCCTTTAGGAAAGAAAAGAGTTAGAGTATACACCATGCCTAATTCGTTGCTTAGGAAACCAATAGCTTAAGGAGTATACACCATGCCCTTAGGTTGGCAACCATTAGGTATTCATAATATGATTGGAGCATTGGCATATTGTTATATTATTTGAATATGATTAGTGGTGGATATCAAAGCCCTACACTTTTATTTACCTTTTCATTTATTTTATTTCTTTTAACAATATCAATTCTGTGAAAAGTTGGTATTTTAATTAATTAATTCTAAACGAAATTAACAATCCTCGTGGGAATGATCTCGTATTTGCCTGCTATACTATTGTCTTGATCTCGTGCACTTGCGAGTTAAAACGTACCAATTATTATCTATTAATTTAGATAGTATTTGGCACAACAACTCCCCCCTGAAAGAAGTTTCTTCGGAAACTTTCCTTCCCCCTCTTGTCTTCTTGGCCTATCTAGTTCCTTTCTATATTGTCAACTGGTCTCCGGTTCTGATTTTCTGTATTTTGGTTTCTGTTATTTTAGTTATTTTCATCCGGCTTTTCTCTTGTTTCTGGTTCCCTCACTGTTTCTTCCCCTCCTTCCCCTGTTATCCTCTATCTGTTCCCTTTCCTTCTCATGGACATAGACAATTTCATAGCTCAAATTGAAGCTTTATCATGGGATGATCCCACATCCCAGATTGAGTCACTACTTCTGAAAGCATTTCAGAGGTATGCCTACCTTTGGTAGGACATGTCATCTCCCAAAAAACACACAATAACCAATATGTTTTTGTTGCTCTTTCAAAAGCTTGGGAGTTTGCTGTTCCCTTCTCCTTTGCTGTTTTGGGCCCAAACAAATTTCTTTTCAAACTTTCCAAGCAAGAGCACCTTCTCAAGATCCAAAAACAGGTTACCTGGAATGTTAATGGCTCTGTGATCATTCTAAAACTTTGGAATCCTCATGCCACTTTAGGAGAGTTAGTTCTCAACAAAGCTTCTTTCTGGATCCAGGTTCACGGCCTTCCTCATCAACATGACCACCAAACTAGCTATCTCCATTGGAAAAGGTATAGGAAACCTTTTAAAAGTTGAAGACCTCAGTGGAGCCAATACCACCTTCAAAAGTTATCTCAGAATCCTGGTGGAGATTGATGTGGCCAATCTCTTAAACCTGGCTTCTCCTTCAAAAGAGATGGTGGTGAAACTCTTTGGATCTTCTTGAAGTATGAAAGGTTGGACATCTACTGCTCCACTTGTGGAAGAATCAACCATAAATCAGCATTCTGCATGGCTGCACCTGAAGAAAAAAACTCCTGCAAGGTATGTTGTTTCACTAAAATTAAACATCTTCTCCAACCTCATCCCTTCTTTTCCTTCCCCAAGCTTCAATCAAACCACAAATATCCACCAAACTCAACCTTCAAATCCTCACACCTATGCAAAACTGTTTAACCAACTAAATATCTCCAGTTTACCTCCTAATCATTTAGCTAATCCCCAGCTTAACACTAACCAACCTGCTTTAAGTTCCAAGCAACTGGACATCACATCTACTGGCCTTAACTTAGCAGATGACACGTCACTACCTTTCTCATCTGCATTAAATACAAACATCACCACCTTTTCCATTCCTTTTGTCAAAGACATCCCGGCCACTAAACCTACCACACCTCACATCCACCCCACCTCCCAATTACCTAACCAAACCTCACCTCAACCTCCAATCTCGTTTGATCCTAACCAAATGGCCCCTGGTCCCTCCTTGTCCATAATTCTTCCCTTTAGCCCCCACCAACCCTATTACTTTCCCTCCACCTCGAAAACTTATTCTCTTCTATTGTCATAACTAACTTTCAAAAATCACCCGCCAAAAAACATCCTCACAAATCCACTACAGTTCAAAAAAAACTCCCTGCAAAAACCTCTCGAACTTCTCCTATCACTCCCAAACACTTATCTCCTGTAAACACCACCCCTCATAGCTATAATCCCTCCCTGATCAAAAAGAAAAGGCCTAGGCTCTCTGGTTTACTACTCCCCCACAAGAAAGGTTTGATAATTTTGACTGACACGTGAACCCACACCAACACAATACGAAATTAAGCGGGTTTGGGTTTATGTATGAGTTTGGGTAAACGGTCGATCGACTAATTCGCTTATCTTTACTTAAACGGGTTGTGTCGCGGGTCACCCGCGGGTTACCCGCCAGACCCATTTATCTTACTTAAACGGGTAGTGTCGCGGGTGACCCGCTAGACCTGTTTAAGTTTTTTATTTTTTTATTTTTTTATTTTATTTTTTTTCCCACCTAAAGAAAAAAATTAAAAAAAAAAAAAAAAACACTTAAACCTAATCTCACGATTCTCACTTCTAAGGGTATTAAAAAGAGCTTATTTAGATATCACACATATGTTGTTACTTCAATTCAAAGGGTATTAAAAAATATATAGCACATTCATTCTTGTTTTGTTTTGTTTTGTTTATTAAGTGTTTGTTTTGTTTTGTAAATTGTAAATTGTAATGATGTGGTTTGATTTGGTGCTAGCCAATTAGGAGTTTAATTTTAAGAGATGAACTGCTAAAAATTATTATTTCATTTTTTAAAAAAAATTGCATTTTAAGCTAAACGGGTCTAACGGGCCGTGTTGACCCGTTAGACACAACCCGTGAACCCGTTTAAGATAAACGGGTTCACGGGTCGTGTCGGGTGACCCATGACCCATCAAACCCGTTTAGTTTAAATGGGTTCGTGGGTCGTGTCGGGTAACTTGTGAAATTTTACGGGTTGTGTCGTGTCTGGAGCCCCGACCCATTTAGTTAAACGGGTCGTGTCTGGGTTTAGGCTAAACGGGTTGTGGGTCAACCAGGTCGTAAACGGGTCGTGTCGGGTGACCCGTTTTGCCAACCCTACCTCCAGCCAGTTTCCAACCCTGATGAGATGGAAACCCCTATCCCTATACCTCTTATCCACCTACCTGCTAGGTCTTTTTTCAAAGCATCTAGAAAACGAAGCAAATTCTCAGTCTTAGCAACCCTTACCAACACTACGGAGCTAGTTTCTGAAAGCTCCATCAAATTAAGGGACCATGTGGTGTCCCCTAACAAAAAATGAAGATAGTTTCTTGGAACTACAGAGGGATTACTCGTCCAGCTGCAGTTCGAAACCTCAGGGCTTTGATCAGAGCCAATAGCCCTGATGTCATCTTTGTCTCTGAAACAAAAGCTTCCCCATCTCTTGTCTCCCCCATCCTGCATCACTTTGGTTTCTACTTAATGACTCATGTTGTTCCAATTGGATCTTGTGGTGGTCTTATTCTGGCCTGGAGAGTAGGTGTTGAACTTGAAAGTTTTACCTCAAACAAAAACAACATCTCTTCTTGGTGTTACTTTAATCCACCCAATACCCCTTGGATTCTTTCTTGTATATATGGCCCTCCTAGAAAGAAAAACAAAGCTGCCTTCTAGGACTCTCTCACTGCTACCGGTGAGGATTTTGTCTACCTATGGCTTTGCATAGGAGATTTCAACTTTATTTTGGATCAATTTGAAAAACTTGGAGGTTGTCTGGTTGCTAGCTCCTCTGATTATCCTTTCAGGTATCTCATTGATCATCATGGTCTGGTTGACTTGGGATTTGTTGGAAACCCTTATATTTGGAGTAATAACAGGCAAGGCCTAGCAGTTATCAAAGATAGGCTTGACAAATCACTAGCCTCTCTTGATTGGGTTCATATCCACCCAGAATTCTCTCTTATCCACCTGCCAACCTCCATCTCTGATCATAATCCCATCCTCTTAAACACAAACACCTCTTCTGATTTCCTCCCCAGACCTTTCAAGTTTGAGGAATTCTGGACCTATGACCCAACTTGTGGTGTTGTTATTGAGAATGCTTGGAATTATAAGTTTTTTGGCTCTCCTGCTTTATGTCTGATTAAGAAACTGAACTAGACTAGAGCTGCTCTCAAAAGGTGGAACTCTCTTCACTTTGGTAACATTCAGATCCAGATTAAAGCCACTTTGGCTAGTATTGATGAGGTCCAGTCTCCCCCCCAGCTCTCAATCCTCTTTGACTGAGGCTTCTCTGAAAAAAGTGCTTGATGATTTGTTGGTAAAAGAAGAATCTCTCTGGAGGCCCAAGTCCAGAGAGACTTGGTTTTAAGTAGCTTTTCGTTTCACTATCTAAAACATGTCATGTGAATTAATGTAACATGAATGTGATAAATGTGTAAATAGAAACATTACTTTAAAACCAATATATATATATATATATAAAAGTTTTATTTTGTTACTTATATTTTGTTTTAAAACTCATTTTTGGAGTAGGCAGAATTGATTATAATAACAAGAAGTTTGATTAATTAAATTAAACTGATACGGTGATACCCATTTGTGAAATGTCATTTTCTCTTAGAATAATTATAAATGGTGGTATAGCTCGGCCCATGGCTGCCCAAGAGTATATAATAAAGATTTCATGCCATGGTCCGTGGGCCTATGACTCATATTTGATATTTCTTTGTCCTTGGACTTTGGAGTTATCTTTTCTGTTTCAAACAAATTGTACACAGATTCGGACCATAAATGGACATATTGTTTATTTTTAGAGAGAGAGATTTTGATTTTTTGAGCAAATCTACTTTACACCTGAAGTTTCAGAAGTTTTTCAATTTAAACTTTAAAGTTTAAAAATTGGCAATGTACCTCCTTAATGTTTAAAAAATTTTCAATTCAGACATTTTATTACTAATTTTCATCTAATTGGACGCTTTTTTTATTAAAAAAAAATAAAAAATAAAAAAGCCTGAGGGTAGTTATGTAATTTCATAGATTTTTGTCTAATTTAACAAAAATTAGTAACGGAATGTTTAAATTAAAAATTTTTGAAACATTAGATGGTACATTATCAATTTTTAAACTTTAAAGTTCAAATTAAAAAACTCCTTAAACTCTAGAGATAAAGTTTTTTCCGTTGATTTTTCCTTTATAGTTATGTCCAAATTTGTGTAGCAGGCTTCATTTTGGAAACTGGGGACTGCACCGTGTTGACTAGGCCGAGCATATTAAGTGTGCGTCCAAGTCAACATTTCTTTGGCGACTTGGTGGCATAAGAATTTTCATGTGGTTTAGGACCTCTCTCTCAACCACTTGCTCTTGGTCTTGGTACTCAACATTTTTGTGGCCTATTCTTTGTGTTTTCCATTGAAGCTAAAGATCGAAGCAATCTGCAGAGGCGACCTATTGTGAGTTTTCAAAGAGGTAAGTAAGTTCCATTATACGTTTCTTCTCATTATTTTCTTCTGGGATTTCTCTCTTCTCTAATGAAGTAAAATATTTAGAAAGTTTCCTATTTTTTTGACTGTCCAATTAAGTAATTAAAGTAACTGATCATGGTTTATCTGAAAATGGTGATTTTTCCACGTATATATTTATATATATATGGAAGATCTTCCACACACACACACATATATATATATATATGGAACTTTCATTAATGAAATTTTCCAAGCATAAAGCTCTGAAAAATCATAATCAAAAGTTAGATCTAAATCTAAATCTAGATCTTCCCTCCCCAAAGATTTCATTTTTTTGTTGTTTGAAGGAAGAGAAGAAGAAAGGTTTCTAGAGAGAAGGCAGAACCCCTCTCTCTATCAAATGCATGATTATTGTGAGCAAAGAATACCAAAAACCTTGCACCAATGCATTATTTGCAATTGAAGACACAAAGAGTTGTGTCTGTTGAATACATACAATCCACAATATGTGTTTCTTTCGGAATATGATGCTTGTTGATGGAGCTCAAAGTGGTTCACGGTCTGACGTTATATGAAATCCAAGTTGCTTATAAAATAGACCTTCCCCTACTTGGCTACTTGACACGATCTGACAAGGCCAATTAAGTAAAGGTTGTATCTAATAAGTCAAAGTTTTCCTAGAGACCTATCCCCTCCTTTTCCTTTTCCTTCTCCTTTTAGGGTAAACAGTGGCAGAGCCAAAAAAAAATCATTGTTGTATGGGCAAACTAAAAAATGATAAAGATAATTGAAAATAGAGACTTATGCTAAGATATAGTGCCTCGGGTAATTACTAAGTCATGTTTAACTTAGATGGAGGGTTAGCAAGATTTTCCAATTCATTAGGGTTGAGCATTACATAAGACAAACCAATATTAGAAACAAACAAACAATGTGCTGAGAAAGAAAAGTCAGCCCAATTGAACCAAAAAAAAGATTGCTTTCCAAAAGTTAATGACAATCTGAATGAGATTTTTGGGTGACTGATTGATACTGTCGCCATTTATGTTTGTTTGTGATATATACATATATATGTGTGTGTGTGTGTGTGTCATCATACTTGTTGCTTATTTGTCTAAATTTCTAATGTTTTTAGATTTGTAGATTGAGATTGGTTTAAAGCCAATGGAAGAAGGTCCCAAGTCTATAATTTGTTTTCTTCAGAAAATTAGAAGACGTGCAGCCATGCAGAGGCCTTAACCAATTAGCTCAAAACCTTCCTTAATTAGAAGGTAATTTTTTTCAAACAGTTTGTAGGGGCCACAGCCACTACAGGCCAACATGCGGCTCCGCCACTGGCCGGGTAAAGTATTCTCTGTTTCTATATGTATTTGTATACGTACATAATTCGGTATTGATGAAACTTCTGTACGATTTGTTTGGGGCAGATACGGAGGATACTGTACGGAATGTATTGGGGAGGTGTGGAAAGAAGGTCGGGGAAACCACTAGGAAGGTTGAAGATCTCACCGGAAACATGCACTTGGCAACACCGTAAGTTTTTAAGGTTTTATCAGATTTGAGGTCACAAAGACGTTGCTCTTTGATTTTCTGCTGAATTAGCTGCATATTTAAGTTATTTGATTGGCTAAGTTTTGAAGCGGCCGTTTATGTTTGGCTAAAGAGATGTGATACATTTATTCTAATTAGATGGTTAGATTGGATATGAAATCGCTGGAGTAATTATGGGAGAAGTGGTTAAGTTTTTGGCTATGGTTTGTGTTTTTTTTTTTTTTTTTAAAGAAAATTAATTTGATTTTTATATATATATATTTTATTATAAATATCGTTTTGGAAAAAACAAATTTAAAGATTATGGATGTTTTTCACTGTAGCACGTCCCCTTATTTAAAAGGGGACACACTAAAGTATATATAAAACGCCCCCTAATTTTTATTATAGTCACTTTTGTTGGGACATTTTCAAAATGTCCCCTTTTGAGTGTCCCTAATTCAATAGGGACATTTTTTAAGCTTAAAAAAATAATAATAAATAAATAAAAATGTCCCTAAAACCTAAGTTTTTTGTAATGCCTGCATTTTATCTTAACTCAAAGTTAATATAACTGTTCAATATATTACTCTCAACTCCTGTTTATTAAATTAATTTAAGATCCTTTAAAGTAATTCTCATATTGAGTTTCACTCTCCATTTCCACTTAAAATCATGATTAATATTCATATTGGTGCTGCATCGATCTTAGCACCCGCCATCCACTTATAGCATTTTTACTTATTTTTTTATTTTCTTTTTCAACGTTGCTAAACAATAGAAACAACTTGTCGTTCTATGTATATGTAATTGAACTAAGAAGTTTGAACGAAATAGGATCATGTATCCTCCTATCCCATCACCATGAAAGTGAAAGTGAAATAAATATGTTGCTACAACCCTATTACTAATTAGCTATAAAATAAAATAATTGTCTCTCTAAGATAATGCTTTGAAAATGGAACCTAAGCGAATGTAAGTGCCAATGAGATCGAAATCTTCAGCAGCCTAGCTAGTTGTGTAAGCAAGAGAAGGGAAAGAAAGGAAAGAAAAAAAAACTAAATAGACTAGTAGGTGAAATTGGGCTGGAACACATTTGACTTTATTAATTAGTAGATGGATATGTAATTGTCAACTTGAAATTCATTAAAGTTAGTCATTGGTTTTGTGCAAAGTATTTGGAACAAATCTAACTTGTGCAATTTGTTTAGAACATGAGTGATGTTGATGGAGTTGATCTTGTCTCCATTCGTATTGATGAAAAGCTTGCTGGCTTTGCTCCAAATGATCCGGAGTGTTGTATATTTAGAGTGCATACCCAATTCATAGCGTAAATGAGAAAGCATACGAACCTAAGCTACTTGCCATTGGTCCTTACCACCACGGCAAGGATGACTTGAAGCAGATGGAAGATCGCATAAATTGCTGTATTTACAACAACTTCTTCAAAGGAGAAACGAAAGCAGTGTCGAAAAGATACATTAAGGCCATGAGAGAATTGGAAGGAAGAGCTCAAGATGCTATGCAGAACCCATTAGCCTAACCAGAGATGAGTTTGTAGAAATGATGCTACTTGATGGGTGTTTCATCATTGAGCTGTTTGCAAGGGGCAAAGGAGGAGCTAAGAGATGACCGTGACCCAATCTTCCAATTGGTTGGATGCTATCTATGTTATGGTGTGATCTACTGCTATTTGAAAACCAACTTCCATTCTTTGTTCTCACGAAATTGTTTGAGATGACTCAAGTTCCCAACCAAGAGGACAAACCTATTTCTAATTTCATAATCGCTTCTAGACTTCTAATATTACCAAGGGGAGGCCAAACAGAATCAATTGATGAATTGCTCCCAAACATTGGACATGATCTACTTGATTTGGCACATAACATTGGGCATCTACTTGCTTTGCTACATAAATCATTCACTTCACCATATGTAGAAATTGGGACAGGTGGGAATGTTGTAGATGAGGAAGAGTACTGTAATTCGATACCTAGTGCCACAGAACTTCAAGAGGCAGGAGTCAAATTTAAGAAGCTAGAGGGAGTCAACTTGTTTGACATAAAGTTCAACAATGGGGTAATGGAAATTCCATTTATGCATATAGAAGATCGATCAGAATTTGTCTTTAGAAATTTGATTACATATGAGCAATATAGTCAAAATAGTAATCCCCTAGACTTCACAGAATATATGCTATTCATGGATTATCTCATCAACTCTCCAAAGGATGTTGAATTACTTCGTCAAAGAGGAATTATTGACAATTGGTTGGGTGATAATGAAGTTGTCTCCACCATGTTTAACAAGCTTGGGGACTGTATCGGTATCCAACTTGTGTTATGCTCAAATTTTAGAGATGTGAACAAGCATTGCCAGCAGACGCCGAATGTGTGGATGGCAAAATTGAGGCACAACTACTTCAACAGTCCTTGGGCATTGATTTTTGGTTCTTGCAGCTGCCTTTTTGCTCATGCTTGCTTTAACACAGACCATATTTTCTGTTCTTTCTTACATTTTTCCCAAAAAGTAACAAGTACATGTTACTTTGATTAATTAGTTCATATTACATAATTTTGAAATAATGTTTTAGTAAATTCAATGACTTAAATGGCTGCTCGGAAATCTTTCGAGCTAGAGTCATCTTTGTTGTATTCAAATGGTTATTGTCTTTGGAACCACCTTATTAGAGGTTGCTTATGGGTTTGTACTAATGTTCTTTGCAATTTGTTCATAATTAGAGGTTGCTAGATTTGTTTTTTATGGCTTTCATTTTTTTGGCTTTCTATCAAACATGCTAGGAACATGTTTCTTCTTTTTTCTTTTTCTTTGGTGTCTATTCAAGTTTTAACAAGGATGTGTAAATTGATCTATATAAATTCATTAAATTCATCTTCTTCTTCTTCTTCTTCTTCTTCTTTTTAATAGTTAAATCTTAAATTATTATTTTAACAATTAAATCAATAATATAGAAATTGTAAAGAACATTCCAGAATTCATAATTAACCTTTGGCTACATAAAATGATAAAAGTTGCACAAATTTATAGGGTAGAGAAATGATCAATTTCCTTCTTTAATTAAACCTCCACTCCCCACCAAATCAGGAGTTTAATAGAAATCACTTCTCTTATATATTGACCAATAAAATAAAAATAATAGCTAGTGCCACAGAGCTTCAAGAGGATAGAGTCAAAATCAAGAATTGATGAAACAAGCCTCACCCTTCTGGCCCATTCCTCTATCAATATTTCCCTTTTTTTGAGTCCCTTGATTTTTTTTATAGCCTTGTTGGGAATTAACCTTAAATGAGATCTAACCTAACGTGAAAGCCGCCACACAACCACTCTCAACTAGATAAAAGTGGCCACACTATCACTCCAACAAGACTCTTGTTGGAGGTGATTGTGCAACCACCCATTTCCACAGTGGAAGAATTAAAATCACAAAACCATTTTTAAAATGCATTCACAGGGAAATATGAAGCAAAGACATGCCCCAACAGAGGAGCTGTGGCAACATGTGTCAGGCATGAATTCAAGAAGCTGTGGCAACATGTTACAGGGATACTATATTTTTAGAACCAACCTGAGATTCCTTCGTTGCTCCAGTAATAACAGAAGAGACATTAGGATTTGCAGCACACCATGCAATTGCAATTTGAGATAATGGCACACCGAGTTCATCTGCGATTGGCTTCAGTCCATCAACTTTTTTAAGCACGTCATCAACCAACGACCGCGCGAGTAGCAAGATTCTACAAGGCAGAAATAACGGTTTAAGATTCTACCCCCTCTAATTTTTTGTCCAAAAAAAAAAAAAGAGTTTCTTACTGAACTTGTAGGTGTTGTATGGTATAGGAGATAAAATGAGCTACTTCACACAGTTAAAAAATCTTGGCCAACAAGAAATAGCCAGAAACCTTTTCACGAAGTCAAATCAACATTTGCTTGTGAGAGTAGAAAATAACATAAATGTAAAGTTGCAAAAAGAGAGTTTATAAAAGTCAACAATAAATGTTGATGAGCACATAGAATACCAGCTCAATACAGAGAACAGAGCAATACAATAAAAAAAATAAAAAAGGTATAACTTTCTTGTTGTATTTTCCAGTAAGAACTCCAGATGCAAGTAGGCTCCATGTGGTAAGACCCAGGCCATAGTTGCTGTACAGAGGAAGGTACTCAGACTCAACCTACATCCATTCATAACGATATCATGCACAAAGCCAAAATTTACATATCAAAAGTATATATTCACACATACATGCATGTATACGTGCGTGTGTATATATATATGGCAAACACATCACTGCAACTGTTCCATTGCTCATGACCTACAACAGCACTGCAACTGTTCCATTGCTCATGACCTACAACAGCAAGCAAGCAATCACATTGGGCTTAACAAAAGAGTTAAAAAGCTATTATGACTAGCGTTGTAGCAAACATCCAACTCAATAAAATGGCTAAAGATTTGCTAAGCCCTATAGCTCAACAAATTAACCCTTAGTTACAATTTAAAAAAAAAAAATCTTCTCTCTTCCTTGAGAATAGGGAAAGTAGATAAAAATATATATATATTTTAAATATAAAAGTGAAAGTAAATAGCTAAAATGTTGAGTCAGAGCCAAATGTCGATGCTTTGAAAAAGGGAATAGGATCCTCTCAATTTCAATTGAAATGGATAATATCCATTTAGTATAAAATGATGGATGATATTGTAAATTTAGTTATTTAACTTTAATGTTTAAACAATACTATCACTCATTTTACACTAAATAGATACTCTCTATTTAAGTTCAAATGGAGAGGATCTTGTTCCTTGAAAAAAGTAAGTAGTTAAAATAGAAAAAAGTAAGTATTTTTTTGCTAAGTATTTATTGACCCAGATGTGATTACTGCTCTATTGTTCAAAAAAAAAAAGATGTGAGTGCTCTAAAGAAAAAGCCATACAGATCGATCATTTGGCCCTTCCAAAAATTTAAGAAACCCCCTTATGTCCTCCCTAAAAATTTAAATAACCATTTCAAGCTTCTTAAAAGTCTTGGAAAAAAAATGGCCACCTTTCTAAAAATTTGAGAAAAAATATATTAGTTCAAGAGTCTCTACTATGCAGTCTATCTGCAAAAGGAGTCTTTGACTCTTTTGCAGCATCCAACCATATAGTAACACATCACCAAGCTTCTTTTTACAAAATAAGCTCAAAACACCGGATAAACCCAAACAAATAACCAAACCACCTACCTACTCTAGCGACGACGACCCCACCAGCAAACTCATTGGCAACGGTGAACCCACAGCTAGGTCACCATGTTTGGCCAAACCAAGATTTCTTCATTTCCAGCCAAACCCAACTGAAAAACACCGAAAAACGCAAATTCAACCTCAAAAATCGATTCTAATGCCTTATAATCTAAAACCTAGAGGGAAAAATTAACCATTTTTTGGATTTTATTATCCTAAAATCGAAGCCATTTTATCATCTTGTCGGAGCCATTTGAAAAATCAAAGAAAAACCAAAAACCATACCCAAACCGTAGGAAGACCCATCAGAAAAACCAAAAAATCCCCACTGGAGCAAGACCCACGCGGAGCAAGATCCACGCCCCCGGCGGCACCCAGTCTCGGCATGACCTTTGGCTGGGTCTACAGTGGGTCTCGTGATGCAGCCTTCTTTGCCATGGGTCTACACTTCGCCGCGGGTTTGCACTTCTTCGCCATAGGTCTGCACTTCTTCGTTCTTCCTTCTCTCTTTTTTCTCTTTTCTTTCTTCTTTAGTTGAAAATCAGCTACATTATAGTGCATTTTTTTTGTGTGTATTTTTTTTTATTTTATTTCTCATTTCGTCCCAAATGGCAGTCAACAAAGTTGGTGTCGGTCAGAATTTGGCCCCCAAAACTAGTTGGAGGTGGTTGAAGCCAACCCCTAAGGTCCCCGAGGGTGGTGAAGGTTAAGTTAAGGCGTTGATGGAGTCAAGCTTGGGAGATGTACCTCAATTAATCAAAGACGTTTAACTCAATTAATTAAACTTAGGGTAAAGTCCACATTTCCTACTCAAACTACCACATAATTGATAATGTCCCCAAACTTTCAATTGTGACAATGTCCCCTCAAACTTCTAAACATTGTCAATGTTCCCCTTAAGTTAGCAAAAAGATAAAAATGCCTTATATATTTCTCAATAAAACAAAAATACCCCTATAAAATAAAATTATAATTAAAAAAAACGATTTTTTTAAAATATATATATTTTTTAAAACAATTTTTTTAAATGGAAATTTTTATTTAAAAGAATTTTTTTTAGAAGATGAAATTTTTTTTTTCTTATACAAAATTGTTAATTTTTTAAAAATAGAAATTTTATTTAAAAAAAAATTTATATAAAAATGATTTTTTTTTTAATTTTTAATTTACCGCCCTTTGGATTTTACGATTTTTTTTTTTTAATAATTTTATGTTTTTTTCTAGAAGTTTTAGTATTTTTTTTTTTTTAATTTTACTAAAGATAGTTTCGTCATTGGGGGGAACATTGACAATTTTTAATAGTTTGGAGGATATTGTCCCAATTAAAAGTTTGAGGGGGACATTGTTAATTTAGTGGTAATTTGAGGGTAGTATATGAACTTTTCCCTTAAACTTATCCTCTTAATCAAGAATCGGTAGTTGCACTGAAAATGATACCTTATTTTAATGTTACCTTACATTAAGCTGAATTATATTTTGTCAAGTGGTATTTATCAGTTAAAAAATAAAATCATGTCATTTTCATACCTATAACCCCTCTTCCCTCATGTAAGAAATGAGGGATTGATGGTTATCCATGACGTGAGTAGTGGTAATCTGTTCAAAAAGCTTTAAAAAAATAAAAATAAAAAAATCTCAGGGATCGATGGCTATCCATGACATGGGCAGGGATCGATGGTTACCCATTTGGGGTGGCCCACTTCCATGGCCCTAAGAAGTGGTTCGCCAGCCCCTAGCCCACCCAAAAAATGATTTATGAGTTTGGCCCCCCAAAAACTGGTTGGAGGTGGCCGAAGCCAACCACTAGGGTCCCAGAGGGTGGTAAGGGTTAAGTTAAAGTGTTGATGGAGTCAAGCTTGGGAGATGTATGTACCTCAATTAATCAAAAAGACGTCTAACTCAATTAATTAAACTTATCTTCTTAATCAAGAATCGGTAGTTGCAAGGAAAACGATACCTTATTTCAATGTTACCTTACATTAAGCTGAATTATATTTTGTCAAGTGGTATTTATCAGTTAAAAAATAAAATCAAGTCGTTTTCATACCCGTAACCCCTCTTCCCTCACATAAGAAAGGAGGGATCGATGGTTATCCATGACATGAGTAGTGGTCTGTTCAAAAAGCTTTTAAAAAAAAAAAAAAAATCCCAGGGATCGATGGTTATCCATGACGTGAGCAGGGATCTGTGGTTACCCATTGGGGTGGCCGAAGCCACTCCCATGGCCCTAAGGTAAACCCAAAAAAGAAATGACTTATGAGTTTGGCCCCCCAAAAACTGGTTGGAGGTGGCTGAAGCCAACCCTTAGGGTCTTGGAGAGTGGTAAAGGTTAAGTTAAGGCATTGATGGAGTCAAGCTTGGGAGATGCACCTCAATTAATCAAAGATGTCTAACTCAATTAATTAAACTTATCTTCTTAATCAAGAATTGGTAGTTGCCCTGAAAATGATACCTTATTTCAATGTTACCTTACATTAAGATGAATTATATTTTGTCAAGTGGTATTTATCAATTAAAAAATAAAATCATGTCGTTTTCATACCCGTAACCCCTCTTCCCTCACGTAAGAAAGGAGGGATCAATGGTTATCCATGACATGAGCAATGGTCTATTCAAAAAGCTTTTCTTTCCTTTAAAAAAAAAAAAAATCCTAGGGATCGATGGTTATCCATGACATGAGTAGGGATCAATGGTTACCCATTGGGGTGGCCAAGCCACTCCCATGGCCCAAGAAGTGGTTCAGCCACCCCTAGGGCCAAATCCCAAAAAATTGATTTATCAGTTTGGTCCCCCAAAAACTGGTTAGAGGTGGCCGAAGCCAACCTCTAGGGTCCCAAAGGGTGGTGAAGGTTAAGTTAAGGTGTTGACAAAGTCAAGCTTGGGAGACATACCTCAATTAATCAAAGACGTCTAACTCAATTAGTTAAACTTATCTTCTTAATCAAGAATCAATAGTTGCACTAAAACAATACCTTATTTCAATGTTACCTTACATTATGCTGAATTATATTTTGTCAAGTGGTATTTATCACTTAAAAAATAAAATCATGTCATTTTCATGCCCGTAACCCATCTTCCCTCACATAAGAAAGGAGGGATCAATGGTTATCCCTGATGTGAGCAGTGGTCTATTCAAAAAGCTTTTTTAATTTTAAAAAATAATAATAAAAAAAATCTCAGGGATTGATGGTTATCCATGACGTAAGAAGGGATCAATGGTTATCCATTGGGGTGGCCGAAGCCACTCCCATGGCCCTAAGAAGTGGTTCGGCCACCCCTTAGGGCCAAACCCCAAAAAAATTGATTTATGAGTTTGTCCCCCCAAAAACTGGTTTGAGGTGGCCAAAGCCAACCCCTAGGGTCCCAGAGAGTGGTAAAGGTTAAGGCGTTGATGGAGTCAAGCTTGGGAGATCTACCTCAATTAATCCAAGACATCTAACTCAATTAATTAAACTTATCTTCTTAATCAAGAATCGGTAGTTGCACTGAAAACAATACCTTATTTCAATGTTACCTTACATTAAACTAAATTATATTGTCAAGTGGTATTTATCTGTTAAAAAATAAAATCATGTCGTTTTCATGCCCGTAACCCCTCTTCCCTCACGTAAGAAAGGAGGGATCAATGGTTACCCATGGGGTTGGTTGAAGCTACTCCCATGGCCCTAAGAAGTGGTTCAGCCACCCTTCGGGGCCAAACCCAAAAAAAATTGATTTATGAGTTTGCCCCCCCAAAAACTGATTGGAGGTGGCCGAAGCCAACCCCTGGGTCCCGAGGTGGTAAAGGTTAAGGCGTTGACGGAGTCAAGCTTGGGAAATCTACCTCAATTAATCAAAGATGTCTAACTCAATCAATTAAACTTATCTTCTTAATCAAGAATCGGTAGTTGCACCGAAAACAATACCTTATTTCAATGTTACCTTACATTAAGCTAAATTATATTTTGTCAAGTGGTATTTATCAATTAAAAAATAAAATCATGTGGTTTTCATACCCGTAACCCCTCTTCCCTCATGTAAGAAAGGAGAGATCAATGGTTATCCATGACATGAGCAGTGGTATGTTCAAAAAGCTTTTTTTTTGTTTTTTTTACAAAAAAAAATTAAAAAAAAGGGGGTAAAATTACAGGAATCTTTTAAGTCCAAACTCAAGCTAGCCTTCCCTAAAAGAGAACTAAAAAAAATCTACATGGCAATTTGAAGCAAATATATATATATATATATATATATATTTAAAATGTTTCTCACAATATAATTCTTGTAATAAAAATAAAAAAATATAAATGTTTTAAGCCCAAATCCAAAAGCTCCTAGTCCTAAACTAACCAGCAATTTTTTTAAAAAATAAAAATAAAAATAAATAAATCCATGCGATGGTCCAGATCCCCTCAAAAAATAAAATTATATTGAATCACCTTTCAAAAGAATAAAAAATTAAAATGATATAAAATGACCTCTCTAAATATGAGTCAGGGTTGACGTCCTTCGGCCTTTTGATTGAATTTATTTTAATCAACGGTAAATTATACTTTATCCATCAAACTAGCACTCCATTTGAACTCACACCTAACTTTGACTTATTATAAATGAATCTGCATTATGTAGTACTCACGTGTGACGAATTGCGTCAACTTTAATGGCCTACTTTGTCCCAAGGTGCAGATTAGAACAAAATGATGGTTCGCAGGTATACGTTGCAGTGAGTCAAAGTTGAGAGATATAAATCAAAATAGAGTGGTAATTTGCCCTTTAATCCATATGGTCTTCATTTGGGAAAAAGGCCAATACGACACAGGGCTATTGCACATGCAAATGAGCATTAAACAATGCTCGAAGTGGTTACAATGTGACATTATATGAAATGCAAGTTGCTGAAATAGACCCTCTCTACTTGGTACTATCAGACAAGGACAAGCAAAGGCTGCATCTAATAAGTCAAAGTTTCTGAAAGACCCTAAGCAAACTCCAACTAATTGTTTATCTCAATTTATGTGGAATTGAAACAATAAAGCAATAAACAATTCAACAAAATATGTTAAGCAATAAGCAATAAAGAACACACAGAATTTGGTTACGAAAAGGAAACCATTTAGAGAAACACTCTAAAATGTAAACCTCCGGGCAGCCAAACCTGTGAAATCAACTAAATCAAGAAAAGATAAAGGATTACAAGATGTTCATACTCACAAAACCTTTGCTATGACATCTTGTATAAGACAAGGACCCACTGCCTTCTACCGCAAGAGCCCTTTCCAGAGACAGTCACAATCCTTCACGTGATTTCCTTTCACCGAACTCCGTTGACTTCACTTCAATGACATGAACAATGATGAACATTAACTAAACACTCCAAGAAAGAGAACTTAAACTCTCACTATCAAAGACTCTCTTGGTCACAAAGGCTAATTCTAGATGCAGAACTGACCTATGACCAGAGAGATCTATATATAATCCCCAAAGACTCTTAGACCTATTGAACTCAAATACAAAGGTAATTTAACCTAGACGCAATACGCGCTGACGGTAACTTGTCTCGTCCGACGGCTACTTAAAATACGTGAAAGAGCTTTAACACGGCCGTCGGACGGTATAAATGGCCGTCCGAACGGTCCTAGGGCAACATCGCTTACTTCAGTCTTTTGTGCGGGCGTTTGCGTCGGACGGGATCGAACGGGATTAACGCGAACGGGCCTCGAATTAGTACTGAACTACAGACGTCCGACGTCACTCCGTTCGGACGGGATCAACGGCCAGCGAACTAACGGTATTCGGGTTTTAGTATGGAGCTCTTGACGCATCACGTCCAACGGTCCATGGTATCGGACGGTCCTTGTTCCTATACTCCATGAAGTTGCTGCACAATCCCGAGAGATGAGAGAACATAAATAAAAGCTATTTACAATGTTTTGATCACCGAAAATAGCCAACTAATAAAATAACTAACAAACTCCCTTTGGCATTTCGTGATAAAACCATAAACCATATGCAAACGGCATAATCATCCCAACAAAACATAATAGCCCATAGTTAATAATCAATAGTAACAACAAACATAAAATGTAACTGTCTCCCCAACATTTTAAATACTCCCCGAGCAAAATACAACTACTCCCCTTTTTATCACAAAGTCAAAGGGTTGGCCTCACAACACTCCTAATCTCCTTGGGTAAGAAAATCTTGATGATCTCAGATTCTCCCTCGGAGTGAGGTGCGAGCTTGTCCATCTCTCCTGGAGTGTGGTGCTTAGCTTGTCCATGTTCTCTCCTAGAGCTTGTACTTGAGAGGATAACACTGAAATTTTTCAAGCAACATGGGCACAAAGATCTTGAGGAATGGGTGTAGTGCTACTTGAGGATGCTCCTGCAATGTCTGGATTTCTGTCAGCTTGTCGCCTAATATGGCATCAACTTGTCCCGATGATTTGGAAATGGTCCTCTTATCGAAAGATGCAATGGAGGTGATAACAGTTTTTTCTTCGTTCAATCCCTAGGTGTGCAAAAATGTGAGAAATAAGACCACCAAAGGGAAGAGAGAGATTACCATCTTCAAAAGTCGCAAGCATGAGCCGGATGGCATGGAGAGGCAAAATCAATGGGCACTTCAAAGGGCAAGTGCATAGAGGAAGGCAGCCCTATCAACTCCAAAGTCCTAATAATGTCCGATAGGCCATAAGTTGCAAGACACAATGCGACTAAGGATCCTCATGGGAGCGGAGAAGTCAAGCAATGCGGTGGAAGCATTCTGAATCGCCAAAGAGGAACACGACCTCCCACAAAACTTCCATCATAGTATCTTTAGATGGAAAGACATCAGCATATATGGATATTGTGATTCTTCCACCAAGGAACACCAAAGGATAGCCGGATGAGATCACCATCCACGTGGAAAGCATGAGATCGCACATATGTAGTGAATGAGTGTCGATCAATTGGTTCTATGTTCGCATAGAACTCACTTAACCATGCTCACATAAGCCCGAGTGGTTTCATTTGGGATGAGAAACATCCACCCACGTTGGCAAATAGTGTGGATGAAACCAAAATCATTGACGGTAAGGTGCACACCACACTTCGCTCCATCAAGATCGCTTTTGTCTTTGAACGGTATTGTACAGCCTTCATCATTGCTTTAGTTTTGAACCGGTCACTATATGGTAGTTGTGCCTTGTACGCTTCCTTGAAGAATCAGCCATTGTACCTACACCACTGTAACACCAAGTTAGTGTATAAAGATACAAGATATATCATGGTGTAAAAAAAATGATAACAAGTATCATCATATAAGGCAATTTTGTGAAATGGTATGGCAAAATCATGAGGAGAAACAGGCTATCATTTTCCATAACCACCACATAAACCCCAGTGAAATTAAACAAGAGCAATCCAAGAGAAAAATTAAAGTAATTGGATCAAGAAAGTCGTTGAGACATTTCATCAAACACATGGTGTGCATTGAAATTTTTACATGAAAAATAACTTCAAACAAGTTGAAGAACTCAAGCTAAAATACACACAACCCAGAATTTCCCAACCACATGATTATCCAGAACAGTGATCAAAGTAAGAAGAAAAAGAAAGAAAGAAAAAAAAATTCAATCCAAATGTTCAAAACCTAATAATTTATCTCCTCATAAACATGAAAAGAGAACAATGAAGGTTTAGAGATCATACCTTAGGTTGAAAAATTGAAGAGAAATGTGAAGACAGAGAGTCACGAAACCAAAAAAAAATTTGAGAAGAAAGAAGGAAAAACACTGCTGCCGAGAATGAGAAGAGGAGAAGAAGATAAAAATGAGAAAAAAAAGATGGGTTATCGGGAAATAAAAACTGACATCTCCGTCCGGACGGGAATGCACACCGTCCGGACAGTTTTTTTTTTTTTTAAAGAAAAAAAAAATTTTCTCCCCCTGAAAATAAAATCCTGATCAATTGTACACAGTTCATTTAGGACCAACTCAGACAGTAAGTGCATCAAAACAATAACAAGAACCAATTGAGCATGAAGAAATCATTTGAGCTCCAAATAACTAAAGAAAATTTATTTAAACAACGGGACAAATGGTAGCCATTCTGAAAGGTGAAGTGTGTGAAAGTCAAATTCAAAGTCAAAACACAGTGTAAAAAGAATTTGGGCATGCTGCATATTAGGACAGAAAGGACACACAGTTAAAGGCAAACCTTATGATACTAGGGCCTATGATCCCTCATCCAAGACACTTCTTGAAATATGCACAATTAGCCAAGAATCCTTTTGCAACCGTCTTTTTTCGCGATGATTTGGTCATTGACTATTTCTATAGGGATTCATTCAGCAATCATGACATTTAACAGTTGATCAGATGTGCTCTTTTCGAGCTCAACATTTTTTTTTTATTGATTTGATCAAGGAAAGCAGGAGTTTTTAGGATCTAGGTTCAACTAGCGAATTGGTCAATTTTAACAAAGCCTTAAGCTATCCATCACATGCAGTGACTGTGAAATCTTTTCACAGGGCTTAACTAAAAATGACTCATAATTGTGCATGACTAGCATATGAACAACCAAATCCCACATGAAAAACTAAACTCATCATACTTATTTCAGATATGCAATAGTAAGAGCTCAAAAAATGAACTGTATGCAGAATGAGATCTGTTATCATCTTACATGACCCAATGTGAAATTGAACGTTCATGACATTTAGCACAAGAAACCAGAAGAAAACATGCAAGGGAAAAAATTACCAAAAACTTTTAGCCAAATATAAAGAAAAGCAGAAAAACCCTTTTTTTTTTTTTTTTTTTTGGGAAACTACCTTTACCCTCCATGAACTATCATGCGTCAGCCATTTGCCCCCATGAACTACCAAACGTGACCTCCGACCCTATCAAATTACCTAACCCTAGCCAATAGCCCCCTTTCTTCCATTTTTGCCCTTCATTCTAAAAAATAATATTTATATACCCAAAATACCCTCAACCCATAAATCAGAAAAAAAAACCAGCCATGGTGGATTCCGACGTCCTCTGCCATGGTGGAAGCCTCAGAATCCTATACTTAGCTATACTTAATCTTCATCTTCTTCTTGGTGCCTCAAAAATACACATATTCGACCATTTCTGTGGCACAAGAAAAGCGCCTTCAAGACCACCCTCTTCTCTCTTCTCACATATAACTCTCTCTCTCTCTCTGTCGGTCTGTCTAACCAAACCTGGAATAGAAGCAAGCAAGCTCTGACACCCTCTGTTTTGCACATAGCAAAAGTCCTCTCTTACTCTCGAATTCTTGTTTGTACAATTTGTATCTGACTTGTCAAGCTGAATACTTGATTGGGTTCTTTATTTTCTGTTCATTTCTCATGCGTATAGAGCTCTTGTAGTTCTGGGTTTTGCTTGTTTTGTTTAATTTCTGTTGCTGTTATAAATTTTGTAGCATTTGGTTGAAATCACCATCTGGGTATTTCATGAATTTGTTGATTGTTGACTCTGTGCAGCTCAAGAGGTCTCTGATCATCATATCATGGCCTCTGAGCGTCCCCTTTTGATCCCATCTCCTAAAATTCCCAATACCCAAGACCTGTTGACTCTACCCGTCTTTTTAGATCAAACAAAGCCCAATTCTGGGTCGTTATCCGTGATGAAATCCAAAAACCCAGCTGAGAATTCCTTTAGTGTAGAACACAATCTGAGTTCCTCCTCCCAACGAAGTGTCTTTTTAATTAAATTAAGGAAACATTACTAAATATGCGCCGTTATTCAATTAATCTCTTTACTCCATTAAAAAAAAAAATTAATTTCTTTACATCTTTTTTCTTAAGTTATTAACTAAATTTCTTGTTTGGCGACTGAGAAAATGAGAAGGAAGGAAAATAAAGTTTTCTGTAACTTTCGAGTTCCGAGAATCTAGGAACTCAGCTTAGCTTAGCCAAATTTTAATATTTTTTTTGTTCGTTAAATTATTTAAGAGTTTGGCTGGGATTGAACGTGAAGATGGGAAATCCACCATGGCTGGTTTTCCATATTTTCCGCCACGGCAGAGGACGTCGGAATCCACCGTGGCTGGGGTTTTTTTTTATTATTATTTTTTTTTGGGTTAAGGGTATTTTGGGTATATAAATATTGTTTTTTAGAATGAAGGGCAAAAATGGAAGAAATGGGGCTATTGGCTAGGGTTAGGTAGTTTGATGGGGTCGAAGGTCACGTTTAGTAGTTCATGGGGGCAAATGGCCGACGCATGGTAGTTCATGGGGGGTAAAGGTAGTTTCCCCTTTTTTTTTTAATAAAAAAAACTAACAACCAAAAACAAAACAAACAAAAAACTTTTAAAATGACACAAGTAACTATGATATCAGGATAGAAATCAGAAAAAATCACCGTACAACTATCCTAGACATGCAGAGTTAGAGTTTATGGCATAGGGCAAATACCAATTGCGTTTCTGAGATACTCAAACCTAGATCCATCAAGAGGTTTGGTAAACAGATCAACTAATTGGTTTTCAGTAGACACATAATCAAGAGATACCACCTGGTGTTCAACCAAATCACGGATAAAGTGATGACGAATATCGATGTGTTTGGTTCGAGAATGTTGAGCGAGATTCTTTGATATGTTGATGGCGGTGTTGTCACGATGAACAATCATCATCCCTTGAGGAAATCCATAGTCAGCTAGAAGTTGCTTCATCCATATCAATTGAGTGCAACAACTCCCTGCAGCTATATATTCTGCCTCAGCAGTGGATAAAGAGATGGAATTTTGTTTCTTACTCATCCATGCCACTAAATTTGTGCCTACATAGAAACATCCTCCAGAAATGCTTTTGCGATCATCCGCATTTCCAGCCCAATCAGCATCAGAGTACCCTGCAAGGTTAAGAGTTGTATCTCTAGAAAAATATACACCAAAGTTAGTAGTTGCATTTACATACCCGAGGATACGTTTGACTGCTGTGAGATGGGATTCCTTCGAGTTGGCCTGAAATCGAGTACACACCCCTACACTGAATGCTATATCAGGTCGACTAGCTGTGAGGTATAGTAGGCTACCAATCATACTTCTGAACATGGTTTGATCAACAGATTTCCTAGCCATATCAGAATGAAGCTTGACACTCATACTCATGGGAGTACGAGCATGACTTTTGCCGTCCATTCCAAATCTTTTGACGAGAGCTTGAGCATACTTGAATTGGGAAACATAGATGCCTTTGCTGGTTTGTTGAACTTGAAATCCCAGAAAATAAGTTAACTCACCAATCAAATTCATCTCAAATTCTTGTTTCATGTCCTCGGAAAAGGCATGTGCCTGAGCATCAATGGTAGCCCCAAAAATGATGTCATCAACATATATTTGAGCAATTAGCTTTTGCTCACCCTTGTTGCGGATGAATAATGTCCGGTTAGCCTGTCCGCGGATGAAGCCTTGATCCAGAAGATATGTTGTGAGTTGTTCATACCATGCTCGTGGGGCTTGCTTGAGGCCATAAAGAGCCTTCTTGAGTTTGTACACATGGTTAGGGAATTGGTGATCCTCAAACCCTTTAGGTTGCTCAACATAGACTTCTTCTTTGAGAATTCCATTCAAGAACGCACTCTTGACATCCATTTGATACAGTTTGATCTGGAGATAGCTGGATACACTTAGTAAAATTCGAATAGATTCTAGCCGTGCTACCGGAGCAAATGCTTCATCAAAATCCACTCCTTCAACCTGAGTGTATCCTTGAGCTACTAATTTGGCCTTGTTACGTACTACAATACCATGAGCATCAGATTTGTTTTTGAAAATCCATTTAGTACTAATGACATTTTGCTCTTGTGGTCTTGGTACCAAGGTCCATACATCATTGCGAATAAACTGATGGAGCTCTTCATGCATAGCAGTTACCTAGCTTTCATCCTTTAGAGCTTCAGTAATCTTCTTCGGTTCCAGTTGAGAGAGATAGCATGAATGTGAGACTTGATTTACTACCCTGTTTCTCAATCGTCGGCCTTCATTGATAGTCCCCAAAAGGTTATCTTGAGGATGATTCAGCTTTACTCTGGATGAGGGTTCTTTCACGACAAGATGTGAATCAGGTGATTGAGGCGTGACACTTCTCTCATCAATATCCTCATCATTTTGATGTGTATCAGCAGGAACTACTTCATAACATGTAGTATATTTCTTAAACAGTTCAGCTTTCTCCCCCTCAATTTTATCTGTGGTTTTCTGAACTTCAACCAGTTCCTCTTCAATTTGGTCCGTGATATATTCATAAATCGATAACGCGTTCCATTCCATGACTACTTTTGTCCTTGTATTGTGTACTCGACTTGCTCGGCTTGAGGTTGAATACCCAAGAAAGATACCCACATCGCTCTTAGCATCAAACTTCCCCAAATTTTCTCTATCATGGAGAATGTAGCATTTGCTTCCAAATACTTTGAAGTATTTGACAGTTGGCTTCTTTCCTCTCTAGATTTCATATGGAGTTTTATTTGTTGTAGGCCGGAGAAACACACGATTGATGATATGACACGCAGTGTGAATCGCTTCTCCCCAAAAATGTTGAGCTAACTGTTTAGCAGGAAGCATAACTCTAGCCATTTCTTGAATCACCCTATTCTTCCGCTCAACTACTCCATTTTGTTGTGGAGTAATTGGAGAGAAAAATTCCTGTTTGATGCAGTTAGTTCTGAGAAATCTTCAAAGTTTGAGTTTTCAAACTCTCTTCCATGGTCACTCTGAATTCTCTGTATAATCAGTCTTGTTCCACTTACATACCTTAAGCGAATAGTAAGCTTGATCAAACGCTTGATTTTTATTTAAGTAGTCGATCCGGTGTATACCATGAGTAGTCATCTACCACCACAAGAATATATTTCTTCCTCCCAAACTGGCAGTTCTTGTTGGCCCCATAAGATCCATATGGAGAAGTTCCAAGGTTCGGTTGTATGCCAAGTCTTTTTATGTGGATTTCTGGTTTGCTTACCCAACTGGCAGGGTCCACATTTTCCTTTCTCCAGATAGTTGATTTTGGGTAAATCGTACCACCTCCTTCTTAGCAATCTTGATTAGATCATGATAATTCGATGTCCCAAATTGATGCCATAGTTCTCCAATGTCCATTGATGTTTTGTGACATTTTGTCTGCATGGTTGGAGAGATACCATAACAGTTATCAGATGTCCGATCTCCACCCATTAGCCATTTTCCTTGGGCATTGAAAATACTGCACTCTTCCTTCGAGAACTGAACCACAAGATCATTATCGTAGAATTGACTTATGCTTAGTAGATTTGCTTTGAGTCCTTCCATATACAGCACTTCTTGGGGAGTAGGAACACCAGGAATATCCATAGTACCTTGACCCATGACTTTAGACTTGCTTCCATCTCCATAAGTGATGTTTCCACTTCTACCTTCTTTTAGTTCTTTGAACAATGTCTTGTCACCTGTCATATGTCTAGAGCAAGCACTATCCAAATACCACAAACAAGAATTAAGCACACTTAAGGCAGTATGAACAACAAAACATAGGTTATCTTTCTTCTTTACCCAAACTTGTTGTGTGTTGGCATTTTCAGTCATTGGAATAGCTTTGGGTAAATCAGAAACAGTTGACAAGCTAGCTAATTTCTCACTGATAAGCTTAACTTGAGCAGTTAACACTTGTAATTATTTTTCAATTCCTGGTTCATCTCTCCTTGGAACATTTTGAGTGGACCAGGGGAGCCTTGCTCTAATCTGAAAACAGTTTGGACGAGTATGCTCAATGATCCCACAGTGATGACAAGTGGGAATAAATTTTGAATCAAACACTCTTTTGTGAGAATTTTTGAAATTTGACTTAAGAGTTCTGTGTCTTACCAAGGACACCTCTTTAGGCAGCAATTTAGGCTCACTTTCTACTTCTTTCATTTTTGGTTTAACAAACATAATTTTTGAAGTAGAAGACCCATTTGATTTTTCAGAAACATGCTTTTCAAACCCTAATCCAGCTCTATCATGTGAGGGTTTCTGATCAGTTAACATCTTATCAAGTTGAACACTTGAAAATTTGTTAAGATGACTTCTTGACTCATTCAATTCTTTCTCTAGAGACTTAATTTTTTCAACAAGTTTTTCATTCTCTCAACTTCTTTAAGTCTCTTCAAGTTTTTCTTATTCTGCTGACCCAATTTATTAAACTCTTGAAACATTTGATTGTAAGCGGTTTGTAAATCTCATCATCGATTCATTTTCAACCCCAATTTGCTCACTAGAATTGTCATACTCATTAGTATAAAAAGCGTAAAAGCTAGATAATTCACATTTACTTCTTCATCATCCTCGAGTCATCATCCTCGACTCATCACTTTGAGTCACATTAAAAGCTTTACCTTTTGAGTTTCTCAAATTTCCACAATTTGCCGGATGTGACCAATTCCTCCACATTTGTGACATTTACGACCACTAGAACTTTTTCTTTTGATCTGTATTCCTATCTTGGATGTTATCTCTACCATCATACCTATGATTCAGATTTTTGAAACTCTACCCTTAAAATTTCCATTTTAGGTTTGAAGAATTTTCAAATTTCCTAACTATCATGGCAATTTCCTCCTCATCTCCTGAATCCTCATCTGTTGAACCTCCAGATTTTTCCTTAACAGCAGTTTTGGTCTTAAGAGCTAAATTTTTTGAGTTCTTTGGTTTAGGCAACAAGAGCTCAAACGTCTGAATTGACCCTACAAGTTCCTCTACTCTCATAGTAATTTGGGGCAAGAACCTAGTAGGTAAGGATCTCAAAATTTTCTTGATTATTTTTGCATCAGACATTTTCTTTCCAAGATTTATAGTATTGTTTCTAAACTACTGAGCTTAGAGTAGAATTCATCAAAAGTCTCATCCTCTTGCATCCTAAACTCTTCAAACTTTGAGACTAACATCTGAAGTTTTGAGGCTCTAACAACCTCGGTTCCTTCATGAGTTATTTCTAAGGTTTCCCGTGCTTCTTTAGCTATCACACATCGAGAAATTCGTGAGAATTCTTCCATGGTGACAGCCGTGAAGATGGAGTGTAATGCTTTGTCATTTGCAGAGGAGGCACGATTTTCAACTGTTGTCCATTCAACAATTGTTTTATCCAGAATAGACCATCTAGATTCAACAATATGCCAAACATCAATAAATTTAAGATATGCCCTCATAATTTTCCAAAGTGTATAGTTTGATCCGTCAAAAGATGGGAAGAGAATTTGGTGCAACAAGATGAGACATTTTGCAGAGTTAAGGATCACACTTAGGAAATAAATCCAAAAAGTGAACCCGCTCGATACCAATTGAAAGACCCTATGACTACAACTAATTGTTTATCACAATTTATGCGAATTGAAACAATAAGCAATAAACAATTCAACAAAATATGTAAAGCAATAAGCAATAAAGAACACACAGAATTTGGTTACGAAGAGGAAACCATTTAGAGAAACACTCTAAAATGTAAAACCTCTCAAAGGCAAACCGAAAATCAACTAAATCAGTAAAAAGATAAAGGATTACAAGATGTTCATACTCACAAAACCTTTGCTATGACACGATCTTGTATAAGACAAGTGACCCACTCGTCTTCTACCGCAGTAGCCCTTTCCAGAGACAGCAGGCACAATCCTTCTACGTGATTTCCTTTCACCGGAACTCCGGTTGACTTCACTTCAATAGACAACGAACAATGATGAACATGGAACTAAACACTCCAAGAAAGAGAACTTAAACGCTCACTATCAAAGACTCTCTTGGCTCACAAAGGCGAATTCTAGATGCAGAATTTGTCACCTATACAGATCTGTAGAGGTCTATATATAATCCCCAAAGACTCTTAGACCTATTTGAACTCAAATACAAAGGTAATTTAACCTAAACGCAACAGGACGTCCAGACGGCCACTTAAAATATATGTGAAAACTGAGCTTTAACACGGGATGTCCGGACGGTATAAATGGCCGTCCGAACGGTCCTAGGGCAACATCGCTTACTTCCAGTCTTTTGGTGCGGCGCGTTCGGAGGCGTTCGGACGGGATGCGAACGGGCTGCGAACGGGGCACTTAGGATTAGTACTGGAACTAGAGCACGTCCGGACGGTCACTCTGTCTGTTCGGACGGGATGCGAACGGCTAGCGAACGGGGCACTCGGGTTTTAGTACTGGAGCTCTTGAACTGCATCACGTCCGAACGGTCCATGTGACTATCCGGACGGTCCTTGTTCCCATACCCATGAAGTTGCTACACAATCCGCCGAGAGATGAGAGAACATAAATAAAAGCTATTTACAATCTTTTGATCACCGAAAAATAGCCAACTACTCATAAAATAACTAACAGTTTCCATAGAGTCACTATATATATATATAGGATCTTCATGCATGTTGTCTACGACCACTTCTACTTGCTCTCTCTTAGTTAAAAGATAAAACTATCTTGGAGTGTAGTAATTAGCGGTCTTGTATTTTATGCTTGAGCATTTTGATTAAAGGAGAAGAAACAATCTGCAGAGGCGATCTACAGTCAGTCTTTAAACAAGTAAGTTTCATTATCCTTCTTCCTTTTTTTTTTATGAGATTTGTTTCTTCTCTAAGATGCAAAAATATTATAGGTGATTTCTTTTTTGGGTTTTTGAATGTCACAAATAAAAGGAACAACATTGGCAATTGTTATAGTAGTGCCTGCATTTTATCTTAACTAAAAGTTTAATATAACTGTTCAATATATTATTTTTCAACTCCTGTTTATTATATTTAAGATCCTTTAAAGTACTTCTCATATTGAGTTTCACTCTACATTTTCACTAAAAATCATGATTTATATTCATATTGGTGCTGCATCCTAGCACCCGCCATCCACTTCTAGGATTTTATTTATTTATTATTTTATTTTTCAACCTTGCTAAACTATAGAAATAGCTTGCCGTTTTATGTTTATGTAATTGAAGCAAGAAGTTTGAAGGAAATATGATCATGTATCTTCCTATCCCATCACCATGAGAGTGAAAGTGAAATAAATATGTTGTTACAACCCTATTACTAATTAGCTATAAATTAAAATAATAGTCGGTCTAAGATAATGCTTTGAAAATGGAACCTAAGTGAATGTAAATGCCAATGAGATGGAAATCTTCAGCAGCCTAGCTAGTTGTGTGAGAAAGAAAAGGGAAAGAAGGAAAGAAAAAACTAAACATACTGCTAGGTGAAATTGGGCTTGAACAAATTGATTTTGTTAAGTAGTAGCTGGATATGTAATTGTCAACTTGAAATTCATTAAAGTTAGTGGTTAGTTTTGTGCAAAGTATTTGGAACAGATCTAACTTGTACAATTTGTTTAGAACATAAGGGTTGTTGATGGAGTTGATCTTGTCTCCCGTGGTAGTAGGGTTGTAAACGAGCTGAGCTTGGGCGAGCCTGGGCAGCCCAGGCTCGGCTCCTTTATTTTTTGCCCAAGCTCGAGTCGAGCCTAGCTTCGTTGCTCAAGTTGAGCCTGGCTTCGCTGTTCAAGTCGAGCCTGGCTTTGCTGCTTGAGCTCAGCCCGACAAGGTTTGAATTGAGCTTGAGCTTGAGTCGAGCCTTAAGCTAGAGCTCAACAAACGCATCAAGATCAGAGCCAAACTTTCAGATCGAACCCAACCCAAGCCAGATCAAATCCCCTGACGGACACAACCCAAACCACCATTGTTTCCAGACCACCCCAATTGTCTGGAAGAGAGAGAGACTCAACGATGAGAGAGAGATCGTCTAATTGGACCCAACCCTACCCAAACTAGATCAAACTCCCTACCAGACCACACCAATCGACCGTCATCATTTGAGAGAGAGAGAGCGGCGAGCTAGCATTTTTTTCTCGAGTCGACAAGCGAGAAGGAGATGTTAGGTGTTTAAGGAAAGGGAATAAGCACTGAAGGAAACGAATGAGCTAAGGCTTCAGAGGAGATGAGGCTTTTGAGGAAATGAGAAAAGATGAAAGAGACCTAGAGATATTTGGGGCATAAAGGGGCACGTGTAAGGTGGAGAATAATACACTAGAGATGAGAAGACGAAGCATGGAAAGACACAAGGACATTAGTTGACGTACACAGACATGAGGAATAAGTGGTTCTGTGGCATATATGCACTCGATGGGCTTATTGTTATATATATTATATATATATAATATAATATTTATTATATATATAATATAATATATATTATATATATATATACACGAGCTTATACAAGCTGATTCTTGAGCTTAGCCGAGTTGAGTCGAGCTTGGTTCGTTTAATATTCGAGACAAAATTTGTGTTCATGAAACACTTCATTTAATATTCGAGTCGAGCCCAAGCCAAGCCCGAGCTTGCTCGTGAAGTGCTTTGCTCATTTAACACCCCCACGTGGTATTGATGAAAAGCTTGCTAGGTTGACTCCAAATGATTTAAAGTGTTGTATATTTAGAGTGTACACCAAGTTACGCAACTAAAATAAGAAGGCATACGAACCTCGGCTACTTGCCATTGGACCTTACCATCGTGGCAAGAATGGCTTGAAGCAGATGGAAGAGCACAAATTGCAGTATTTAAAACTACTTATTCAAAGAAGAAATGAAAGTAGTGTGGAAAGATACATTAATGCTATGAGAGAATTGGAAGGAAGGTGCTCGAAAATGCTATGCAAAACCCAGTAGCCTTACCACGGATGAGTTTGTAGAAATGATGATACTTGATGGGTGTTTCATTATTGAGCTGTTTCGCAAGTGGGCAACGGAGGAGTTAAGAGATGAACGTGACCCAATCTTCCAATTGGGTTGGATGTCCAATAGCTTATATCGTGATCTAGTGCTACTCGAAAACAGACTTCCATTACTAATTTGTTCTCACTAAATTGATCAAGATGACGCAAGTTCCCAACCAGCAGGAAAATCTTGTTTATTTTTTCATGCTCTATTCTGGACTAGTAATATCACAATCTAGATCGCTCCAAAACATTGAGCATGATCTACGTCCTTTGGCACGTAACATTGGGCATCAAGTTGGGCATCTACTTGCTTTGGCACATAAATCTGTCAGTACTCCATCATATGTACAAATCAGTAGAGGTGGGAATGTTGTAGAGTGGAAATCAATACCTAGTGGCACAAAGCTTCAAGAGGCTGGAGACAAATTCAAGAACGCAGAAAGAGGAGGTATCTTGTTTGACATAAAGTGCAACAGTGGGGTAATGAAAATTCCACTTTTGAAAGTAGGCGATCGATCAGAATCTTTCTTCCAAAATCTGATTGCATATGAGCAATATAGTCGGAATGATCATTGCAATCACAAATACGTAACAGACTATGTGCGCTTCATGGATTATCTCATCAACTCTCCAAAGGATGTTGAATTTCTTCGTCGACAAGGAATTATTGAAAATTTGTTGGGTGATGATGAAGCTATCTCCACCATGTTTAATAAGCTTGGTGACTTTGTCATTATATCCAATTTCTATTATGCTGAAATTTGCAGAGATGTGAACAAGCATTGCCGCAAACGTTGGAACCCATAGATAGCAAAATTGAGTCATAACTACTTCAACAGTCCTTGGGCATTGATTTCGTTTCTTGTTGCTGCCTTTTTGCTCCTGCTTGCTTTAACACAAACCATATTTTCTGTTGTTTCTTACATTCTTCCCAAAAAGTAACAAGTACCTATTATTTTGATCCCTTAATTAGTTCATATAACATTATAATTTTGGAATATTAATGTTTTAGTAATTCAATGACTTAAATCTTTCTGCTGAGCTAGCATTTGGGGTCTCTAGCATTTCTCCATCTTTTGTCTTTCAAGCAAACTATAGATAGATTCAGACCTCAAAAAAAAAAAAGCAAAAATGGACAGCTCGTTTAATTTGAGAGAGATTTTAGGGATTGCACAGTGACTAGACCGGGCAAGGCTGCATCTGAGTCAACATTTGCTTGACTTAGCCCCACAGTGGTCCTTGACTCGGAGTTAGGGCCACGTTAACGTTCCACCTGCTCTTTCTTAACCACTTGGTCGATCTATTCTTTATCATTTCCATTAAAGCTAAAGAAACAATATTATATGCAGAGAGGCGGCCTACAGTGAGTTGTTAAAGAGGTATGTTTCTTCGCTTTTCTTTCTTTTGTGATTTTTCTACGTACAATATATAGACAGTTTTGTGGTTTTTGACCTTTCATTTGATCTGTATTAGGAAATAGAATAAATGAACGAGCAAGCTAGCTAGTTTTCAAAGCGTTAACTTAAACGTGAGAATTGGTGAAAAGAATGGAAACAAATGAAACACTCCAGATCAAATAGAGAACAGTGAAAAAAAAAAAAAACAAAACCCACATAGAGTAGAGGGAGAAATTAAGAAAAAAGACACCAGAATTAGAATGCAAATGAAAGGGGGGAAATGAGAATTTATACCACATGCAAGGAAATTCCAAATTAGGATCTTCTCCATTTCAAAATCCATCAATTTCTTCCATTTAGTGTATTTTGAAAAGTAGTGTTGTCCAAAAGTTTTAATGATGGTAGTAATGTACTACTCTTCAAAATACACTAAATGGAGGAAATTGAAGGATTTTGAAATGGAGAGGAAACTTTTTCCGAAAATTCCGACAAAAGTTTACTTTCATTTAAACCTACTTGTTACGATATTTGATATTATTATATTATGTTGCTTTATATATTTTAGGGTTTATACTAGGGTTTATTGTTTATTTACTCAGTCTCTTTATATATGGAGGCATCTGTAATCACATCTATAGACAATACAATGTAGTAGTAGAAGAAGAAGAAATTGCTATGTATATTTAGTGATGATCAGGAGGAGCACCATATGGTATCTGTGAGACCCAGAAAGTCTCGAGTCAGAATATGGTCAGTGTTGTGCCACTTGGTTTTGTTGTCTGTAAATGGTGGTTTCTTTTATGTGGGTGTTTGATCCCTTGCAAAAAGAATACCAATAACCATGCACCAATGCATTCTTTTTATAAATATAATGTGCTCTTCACAATATTTGCAATTGAAGAATTACGTCTGTTGAATATATACAATCCTTGAAAGAGTAATATCATTTGTGACAGGTTCTCTACAATATAGTGTTTCTTTTAGAATATGATGCTTGTTGATGGAGCTGATCCGGTCTCCATTAGTATTCATGAAAAGCTTGCTAGTTTGACTCGAATGCCCAAAATGTTGTATATTTAGAGTGCATACCCATTCATAAGACAAATGAGAAGGCATATGATCCACGATTGCTTGCCATGGTCCTTACCATCGTGGCAAGGATGACTTGAGACTTATGGAAGACCACAAATTGCGCTATTTACAACTACTTCTTCAAAGGAGAAGAGAGAGAAATGTGGAAACATACATTAAGGCCATTAGAGAATTGGAAGGAAGAGTTCGTGAATTCTATTCAAAACCCATTAACCTAACCACAGATGAGTTTGTAGAAATGATGTTACTTGATGGGTTTTTTATCATTGAGTTGCTTTGCAAGCGTACAATGAAGGTTTTAATGGATGAATGTGACTCAATCTTCCAATTGGGTTGGATGTTCTATAGCTTAGTGCGTGATCTGCTGTTATTCGAAAACCAAATTCCATTCTTTCTTCTCACTAAATTGTTCGAGATGACTGAGATTCCTAACCAGCAGAACAACCTAATTGATGTAGCCATACATTTTGTCAGTGTCTCATTACCAGGTGGAGACCTTATCAGTTTATCATCATGTGATGGATCGCTCCAAAACATTAAGCATTTACTTGATTTGGTACATAAATTATTCACTTCACCATCTGTAGAAATTGGGATAAATTTGAGTATTGTACATGAGAAAGAGTGGAGTTCGATACCTAGTGCATAGAACTTCAAGAGGCTGAGTCAAATTCAAGAAGCTAGAGAAAGGTACCCTTTGACATAAAGTTCAACAATGGGGTGATTGAAATTCCACTTATGAAAATAGAAGAACGATCAGAATCTATCTTCCAAATATGGCGCATATGAGCAATATAGTCATAAATAATCATCTCAAATTCCTCACAACCTATGAGCTTCATGGGCTATCTCATCAACTCTCCAAAGGATGTTGAATTTCTTCGTGACGAGGAATTATTGAACATTTTTGGGTGATGATGAAGCTGTATCCACCATGTTTAAGAACCTTGGTAACAATGCCATTGTATTCAACTTACATTTTTGCTGAACTTTTCAAAATGTGAACAAGCATTGCGGCAGACGTCAGAATGTATGGATGGCAAATTTGAAGCACAATTATTTCAGCAGTCCGTGGGCATTTATTTCATTTCTTGCAGCTGCCTCATTGCTTCTACTTACTTTAACACAGACCATATTTTCCATTCTCTTAAATTTCCAACTCATATAAGTACACAATATGATCTTGTCATTTTCTCAATTGTTGTAATATAGTTTTGAACAATATTTTAGCAACGCTTGATCACCTACATGCTTTTGGAATCTTTTTTTGTTAAGCTACAATAATTTTTGCTAAATTCAGTGGAGAACAAACTCATAGGTTTTATTATTTTTTTTTAACTTTAAGAAAAAAAAAAAGCGAAATACGGAAGGAAAGGGATCAAGTAGGGTATTTCCACTTTTGATTTGAGAAATGGGTAGGCAACTCAATGAAAACCCAACTAGAGACGGTGAGGCAGCTAGAGAACCAAGAAACCGTCGAAAATGGGTCAAAAAATGACTTGACCCATCAAGAGAATAAGAGCGCCATGGAGGGTTGCTAACAAAAGAACATGAAAGTGAAAACTTTTGAACTCTTGCAAAGTGGCTTATGGGTTGCTAGGTTGTAACTGAATGCATCTGTGACACACCAAAAATTAAGTCTCATATTAGTGGGAGGATTAAAAGGTGTTTCATGGGTTTCTTATCAAATGAAATTAGACTATATAAGCTTTAAGGAACTTTAATTGTAACTAGTCCTGGGCGTGACATTTATGGAATCGAGCCAAGTTAATTAGTAACATCATGTGACGTTGGAACACTACAAAATGACATGAGCCCTAACAAGGATGCCATTGATTTGAGCATGAGAGATTGTGACATCTGGCAAAGTTTTTTTTTTTTTTTGACATGTTCACATAAGAAGGGAGAAAGATTGAATTAGTAACATCCGCTTCATTAGGTGTGGTACTAGACGATTGAACTACCTCTTGGGGACATCTTACAAAGTTAAAGGACAGGGTTGCTAATGTGTTGCATTGAGTGCTACATCCTGATTTTTTACTAAGTAGGACTAGGCTAGATAAGTGACTAAAATTAAAAAAAAAATATATATATATATATATATATATATATATATATATATTTTAAGCGATTTGAACAAGCATTGCGGAAGACGCCAAAATATATGAATGGCAAATTTGAGGCACAACTATTTCAACAGTCCTTGGGCATTGATATCATTTCTTGCAGTTGCCTTTTTGCTTCTACTCACTATATATAGCACAAACCATATTTTCCTTTCTTTCTTACGTTATTTCCATAAAGTAACAAGTACCTGATAATTTTGGAATCATGTTTTGGTTATTCAATGACTTAAATTGATGGCTCCTCAGGCAATCTTTCTGCTGAGCTAGAGTCATGGTCTTTGTTGAATTCGAATGGGTAGCTATTGTCATGGGAACCACCTTAATTAATTAGAGGTTGTTTATGGTTATGGGTTTGTAATAATGTTCTAGGCATCAATGGAACTGTTGGCTTGTTTTTTTATTTGAGAAATGATTCACATTAATATATTTTTTGTTATTATTATTTAAAATCAAAACGACGTTGTTTCATTCAAAATGGGGTGGGTTAAATCTATTGTCGAATCCAATCTAAAAATATATCTAATAAACACACGAATAGCCAAAAAAAGAAAAAAAAAAAACATTTAAGCCCATAAAAAATAGTCTTGGCCTAATATTATAAAAGACTCACTATTAACCGAATAACCGACCTACATGTAAAAAAACTTAATCAAAATAGTCAAAAATTGTCACTACAAAAAACACAGCATTTACTAACGTGGCTACTGTTCACTTTTTTTGCCACGTTAGCAATTAGTAACGTGTTACATTCCAACACGTTAGTAATAGGACCAAAAAAAAAAATTAAAAAAAATAAAAATTTTAGTAATGTGTCGCTATAAACACGTTAGTAATTACTAACGTGCCATAAACCACACGTTAGCAATTGGAAACGTGTGGTTCATACCACGTTACTAATGGAAAAAAAAAAATTTATTAATTTTTTTAAAAATATATATATTTATATTTTAGTAACGTGTATGATGTAACATGTTAGAAAATGCGTTCAAATCTTGGACGTGCCAAATTAAACACGTTAGTATTTGCTAACTTGTTAAATTAGACACGTTAGTAAATGGGTTTTCAAAATTTCTTTTTATTAAAATATTCACATTTGCTAACGTGGGACTGAGGGACACGTTAGCAAATTGCTAACGTGTCATCTACTCCCACGTTAGGAAATGTACTTTTTTTTTTTGGGACTTATTATCATATTTAGTTTAATTATGTTATATTAACTAATTAGATATTTACTTAGGTTTGTGAATTAATAACGTTATATTCATTAACTCGATTAGATATTTAAGTACATATTTTGTTACTTACACTCGGTGGTTTTTTTTTCACGATTTCGCTTATTTTTAAGGTACGCGCCTCGTTAAGCTGGTTCTTCTCAATCTCTGATCTACATGCGAACGGATCTCTTGTGATTTGGATTGCACACCTTCCAGTCTGGAATTGCCGTCGATTGCATTGTTAGCGGAACAACGAGGCCTTCTACCAGCCGCTTTATTTACTTGATTTGGTGATATGTCACCGTTCCTATTTCATGGTTTTTTTTCTTCACACTTCATTACTCCTTCTTTTAATTAGTTGTTTCATTGTGCTGTTTATTCGTGTGACCCTTGCTCTCGAGACTTCCTCTATCTTTGCTATTGCAAGAGGAGCTTTGTTTATGACTTTTTCGTTCACAATTCTTTTGAATTCTTTGGTTTATCACTTTGAGTGTGAAGATCATTGATCAACATGAAAATATTAGTACATTAAATGCAAAAAAAAAAAAAAATTCACGATTACTAACGTATGCAGGTTACACGTTAGAAATTGCTAACGTGTTAGCAACACACACGTTAGTAATTACCAACGTGTCACCCAACACCACGTTAGTAAATGTTTTTTTTTTTGGAAAAATTATTGTTATTGTTTTGTGAGTTCAATTAGTTAATTATGTTAGTTGATTACTTAGGAGTATGTTAATTAACTAGGGTTTTAGTTCATTAATTAATATGATTGGTTAATTAACAAGGGTTCACTTCATTAATGACCGTTTTAGGGTTTAATCATTAATCACCTCATTATTCATTAATTAGTTTAACAACAAAGGAAAAAAAAAGAAATTAAAAATTTACATTTCCTAACGTGTGGATTGACCGTTAGAAATTGCTAACGTGTCATCAACTCCCACGTTAGTAAATGTAATTTTTTTTTTTTTGGGCTTATCATCATATGTAGTTTAATTATGTTATATTAACTAATTAGATATTAACTTAGGTTGGTGAATTAATAACGTTATATTCATTAGCTCGATTAGATATTTAAGTACATATTTTGTTACTTACACTCGGTGGTTTTTTTTCACGAGATATTTTTAAGGTACGCGCTCATCAAGTCGTTCTTCTCAATCTCTCGATCTGCATGCTAACGGATCTTGTGATTTGATTGACCTTCCAGAATTGCTGCCGATTGCATTGTTAGCGTAATCAACGAGGCCTTCTACCATCCGCTTTTATTTACTTGACTGGTGTTATGTCAGCCGTTCCTATTTCATGGTTTTTTTTTCTTCACTATTCATTACTCCTTTTAATTAGTTGTTTCATTGTGCTGTTTATTCGTGTGACCCTTGCTCTCGAGACTTCCTCTATCATTGCTACTGCAAGAGGAGCTTTGTTTATGACTTTCGTTAACAACTGCCCCACTTTTGAATTCTTTCGGTTTATCACTTTGAGTGTGAAGATCATTGATCAACATGAAAATATTAGTACACATTAAATGCAAACAAAAAAAAAAAAAAACAATTCACAGTTACTAACGTGGGTCTGGGTTACACGTTAGAAATTGCTAACGTGTCAGCAACACACACGTTAGTAATTACCAACGTTTCACCCAACACCACGTTAGTAAATTTTTTTTTTTTTTTGGGGAAAAATTATTGTTATTGTTTTGTGAGTTCAATTAGTTAATTATGTTAGTTGATTACTTAGGGTGTATGTTAATTAACTGGGGTTTTAGTTCATTAATTAATATGATTGGTTAATTAACAAGGGTTCACTTCATTAATGACCGTTTTAGGGTTTAATCATTAATCACCTCATTATTCATTAATTAGTTTAACAATAAAGGAAAAAAAAAAAAGAAATTAAAAATTTATATTTCCTAATGTGTGACTGACTGACACATTAGAAATTGCTAACGTGTCATCAACTCCCACGTTAGTAAATGTAATTTTTTTTTTTTTGGGGACTTATCATCATATGTAGTTTAATTATGTTATATTAACTAATTAGATATTAACTTAGGTTGGTGAATTAATAACTTTATATTCATTAACTCGATTAGATATTTAAGTACATATATTGTTATTTACACTTGGTGGTTTTTTTTTCATGATTTCGCTTATTTTTAAGGTGCGCTCGCTGCTGGTTCTTCTTAATCGATCGTATGCAAACGGATCTCTTGTGATTTGATTGCACCTTCCATCGAACTGTGCCGATTGCATTGTTAGCGTAACAACGAGGCCTTCTACCATCTCTGCTTTTATTTACTTGACCGGTGATATCTCTGCCTATTTCATGGTTTTTTTCTTCACGTCATTACTCCTTCTTTTAATTAGTTCTTTCATTGTGTCATTATTCGTGACCCTTGCTCTAGACTTCCTCTATCTTTATAACGCAAGGGAGCTTTGTTTATGACTTTCGCTCACAAATCGCCACTTTTGAATTCTTTCGTTTATCACTTTGAGTGTGAAGATCATTGATCAACATGAAAATATTAGTACATATTAAAAGCAAACAAAACAAAAAAAACCATTCACAGTTACTAACGTGGGTCTGGGTTACACGTTAGAAATTGCTAACGTGTTAGCAACACACACGTTAGTAATTACCAATGTGTCACCCAACACCATGTTAGTAAATGTTTTTTTTTTTTTTGGGGGGGAAAAATTATTGTTATTGTTTTGTGAGTTCAATTAGTTAATTATGTTAGTTGATTACTTAGGGTGTATGTTAATTAACTAGGGTTTTAGTTCATTAATTAATATGATTGGTTAATTAACAAGGGTTCACTTCATTAATGACTGTTTTAGGGTTTAATCAATAATCACCTCATTATTCATTAATTAGTTTAACAACAAAGGAAAAAAAACAGAAATTAAAAATTTCTTGTTATTGTTTTGTGAGTTCAATTAGTTAATTACGTTAGTTGATTACTTAGGGAGTATGTTAATGTGTGTCATATGCTTTTACTTATATTAGATATTTAAATAGATTAGTTAATTATGCTTTTGGTTTAGTTTTTTTTGTTTTCTTTTTTGTCTTCAATATCATATATTATCTCATTACTTAACAAATCCTTACTTAATTTGGTTTGTTTTTACTAAAATCTATAAATAAGTGAGTATTAGTATTGCCTTGACTTAATGTTAGGATATATTAAACCTTTTTTTCTAAATAAAAACATTTAAAAAAAAAACCTAATGAGAGATTGAAGCCATAGAAGATTAACACTCAAGATAGACAATGTTAATTATTATGATTAGTTCATTAATCGTTATGATTGGTTAATTAATAAGGGTTCATTTCATTAATATTGATTAATTAATTAGGTTATCAAAAAGGCAAAAAATAAATAAACACTTACTAACGTGGGAGGACAATGAACGTTAGAAAATGCTAATGTGCCATGTCATGCCACGTTAGCATTTGCTAACGTTGCATGGCCTGGCACGTTAGCTTATGGTTTGGTTTTTTTTTTGCTCTTCAATATCATATATTATCTCATTAGATTGTATTAAGTAATTAACTACATTGGATTGATAATTAGGTTAGATTATCAATCTTTGTCGTAGGCTTAGGTTTAATTAAGAAAGTCAAAAAGAAAGCCCACCTTAACTTGCTGTTGCAATGATAGAGAAAGCTTTGTGCAAGGGCCATGGGAAGAACCAGTCCAACGAGGCTATCGAAATAAATAGGAAGCGTGACAGACACGACCATGAAATAGAAATGGGTGAGATGTTGCCATAGAACAAAATACCAAAGGAAGGCATCATTTTATGATTGCAACGTATAATATCGATCCCATTAAATTATTTTTGGATTACAAAAAAAAAAAAAATTATTACATTTAGTAACGTGGCATGCCTAAGTCACTGGCTTTTCACAAGATTTTTGGTATTAATAGTTTTTCTAACCTTTTTACTAATATATCCTTGGTTTTATTATTTTTTTCAAAGACAGATGTATCGTGGCGTATGCCACGTTAGAAAATCGCATTCTAACGTGTGGCACGTGCCACGTTACAAAATCACATTTTTTTCAAGACTAATAATATGATAAATAAATTGTTTAATTAATGCAAAATTAAACAATTTGGGATTATTTATTGTTTTATGTCGGGAAACCGAATGTCCAATGTTCGCTGTTCTGAAAAAAATTCTCTTAGAACAAACCCCGGGCCTGTTCACCGCACCCTCGGAAGTTTGAGACGCACGCTTAATTCCTGTGAAACCCTATATATCTACTATATTTGGTAACCCTAGACCTATCTAGGGTTACCATATTTGGCAATTTTATATTTTTTTATTTTTATTTAATTTTTTTTCAACGTATCTCTCTATGGTAGGGCCACTTCGACCCACCCAAATGAGTAAACGTCGTCCGCTCATCCGCACCCTAGGAATTGACCACGATTGGGCATGACTAAGTCACTGGCTTTTCACGAGATTTTGCATTAATTAATCATTAATTAATTAATTACTCATTAATTCATTAGGTTAACAAAGAAGGCAAAAGAAAAAAAAAATCACATTTACTAACGTTTATTTTAGACACACGTTAGAAATTACTAACGTGTAATTGGATGACACGTTACGAATTACCCACGTGTTATCACATCCCACGTTAGTAATTGTGTGTGTTTTTTTTTTTTATCTTTTACATATTATTGTTATTGTTATTATTTAATTGAGTTAGATTATATTCATTACACTAGATTATATGTTTGATCAGGTTAGTGAGTTCCTTAGTTCAGAGTAATTAATTACAAATGGTAATTAATAAATTAGGTTACAAATAGTTAATTAATTTAAAAACAAAATGACAGTAGGGACAACAGCCAGTTGATGCCTTCGAGTAGATCTGCCCCTGCATGCAGGCCATGCATAAGTTATATACGTATGGTTAAAGTGCTGCATGCAGTTGGTTGTTCAAATTTTTTTTCCATGTAGTGACGTGGCAGAATGCCACGTCAGAATTTGCTCACGTGGCAACCTGCCACGCGTCACCAATTGGTGACGTGGAGAGTGCATGGCACGTCAGAATGGGGTGACGCGTGGCCCCCGCACCCCTATCTCTTTCTTCTTCTTCCCCCCAATTTTTTTCCACTTATTTTTTTCCCCGCCTATCCCTCGTCAGGTCTCCCCACTCCCAAGCCAGCATCTTCCCTCTCCCCTGCTCCCCCATTTTCTCCTCCTCCGACTCAGCTCTCTCACAATTCTCCAGTCGTTTTCCACTCTTCCCAATCAGCAAGAAGCCTTGTTTACTTTTGTGGTCCCCCATCGGACGGCCATCCCGCTCGCCCAGCTCTCTCCGGCCGTCTCCCCTGCTCCGGCGAACACCCACCCCCCAGGCCATCGCCTCCGGCGAGCTCCTCCTTCTCCACCACAGAGTCACTCTCCTCTCGGGCTGGTATCTCTCCATCTCGGTATGCATTCAAAAAATATCATTGCATGAACATATTTATTTTGATTTTTTGTTAGATTGTGTTATATTTGTTTGGTTTTAGAAATTTTACAGGATAAAGAATGATTTGAACTATTGCATTTTGGCATTGGTTAATTTTTGGCATTTACTGAAAATTATCATATAATGGTAGATGTTATATTGTTAAAAAATTTACAAAAAGGAAGGAAATGTAAAGCAAATTATGTATAAAATAATGACTTTTACTTTTAGTCATTAATGATTCATTGTAGAATTATGTCATATTCTCTGATGTAAAGTGCTTCATTGAATATTTTATATATTTTAAATCATGGCATATTTCTTAATACTAACGCCAATGATATTTATTTTTAGAATTCTTTTCTTCATTAAAAGAAACTATATATCTTTTTTTTTTTTTTTTTAAGTAATATTGTATTTATTCCTCCTCAGACATCTATGCTCCCAATTTTATATTTGATATAGATATATTTGTGGAATCTTTCCCAAATATGGAAGAAAAAATCACTTTTATTTCTGATCTGTGACACAAATTTAGCTTTGCTCTTCATAAATATTCAATTTATAAAGTCTTTTCCTTAAATTCTACTTATCTTATGCTTATATTTATATCAGATAATTAATATAAGGATCTTAAATCAGAATTAAAATGAGGATATATTTTAAAATAATCTGACATTAATTCTGATTGTTTTAAAAGTAAAGAAAATTTTATATATTTGTTTTTTGAGTTGTTAATATAATAAATTTTTTGTTTTTTATTTTTTTCATAATATTGTTTAATGTGCACTCATTTTTTGTTATTTAGTTTGATTTATAATTTCATTTATCTAATTGCTTTTAATATATTAATAATAATTAGTATGTATTTATGAAGAAGAAGAAGAAATAAGTTAAATATTCATGACATTTACTATATCTATGCAATGAATAAGTTAATTGGGTAGTTTTGAACAAAAATAGTTTATTAGATTATCTACTTCCATGATTTTATATTATGACTAAAACGACTTAAATTAGTCATTTGATATTAAACTATGTAGTTTTATATATAATTTGAAATTCTATTAACTATGTAAGAAGGAAGGAGTTTAGAAGAATCGCTTTTTTACTTTTTCTTTCTCTCTTTTTTTTTTTTTCCTTTTCATTCTATTTCACAAAAAATAATATTGTTAGTCTTGGCCCTACATATTGCTGGGAAAAGGTAGAGTTTTATTGGATATTTATGATAAAATATGTGATATATAGATCACATGAAAAAATATTGATCACATGTATCCAAAATATCCTAGAAAAGAGAGGAAGAAGAAAGGAGGAAGCTTTATGTAGTTTTTGGAGACCAAAACCAGATGAAAACCTTTATTCTACTTGTAACTGCTGGTGTTTATTGTCTTTATCGTAGTTAATTGGCTGTTAGTGTGTTAATTTGTGCAAAAGCTTTACTTTTAAGCTTTGTTAAAATTGTGTTTTAGTTATTTTTAGACTTTTGACATTTAAAATGCTTTGTTTTGTTTATTTTTTTTTTAATAAAAAAAGCTTTTGAGATAATAAACACACTTTTAAGGCCCTCAAACGCAAATGATTGAACTTGAGCCTTCACTACCTCCTGGTTTTTTGTTTTTTATTTTTCCTTTTCTAATGAATGAACTTAATTACTGCATTAATGGAAAATGCAACTTGTTTTTAATTGGCAAATAGATGTCGAACTATCAATTTTTTTTTTTTTTATTTCTTGTTTGTGCTGTGTTTTTGAACAATTCCCAAGCTTCCATCCTTCGTAAGTGGAATAACCATCAAGCTTAGATTCCAAATTTGGAAGAACGTTAGCAAGGTAGTTAAAAGTTTTTAAATACGCAAATGTTTTGTTCATGTGTTTGCCTAGTGATAAAAAAGCTAATAAAAAGTTATTGATTTAATCATTTAGTTAACATTTTAATACTCTCCCTTATCATGGGCTGAAATTCGTTAATAATTAGTAAGATTTTGGCATTGGTATTGATGCTTGGCATGTGGTCATTGTATCAACAACAAACCACCCAGCTGCAACACCAAAAAGGAAATTAAACAAGTTTGGCAATACAATAACACCAAAGCCTTGTATCCTAACAAATAATTTGCAACAAGCTAGAAGCAGAAAAGCCACAAAGGGAAAGAGAGGTAGTGCAATAAACTACACTCATCACAGTAGCTCTCACCTTTGCATTACTCTTCAAGAGAACATTAGTAAGATACTGGTCATTAACCCTTTGAGGAGCCATGCATTGAGTTACTATTCCATACTCAGCAGGATTCTTTCGCTTCCATGGACCTTTGAGATGCAACATATTTCATTTAGCAAATACTTTGTAAACACAACATTGTCAAGAAAGAATGGATCAAATCAGCCTCTACCATAAAGATCTTTTTCCTCTTAGGAAGCAAGCAAAGAAGAAAGTGTGGAGCAGCTTTGACTAAATATCCTCAAACATCTTCTACTCTAAACCATAGGTGGAGCATGAGGATTCTCTTGAAACACGCCAAATGGAGGCTCTATAAGCTACAAACACAGGAAAAGAACTCACACTAGACAAGACATTGTAACATCCATATCATGACCTATCGTGACAATTCCTTTCAACTCTCCACATTTAGTGAAATCAGATAAATCCATGT